>CACKRE030005218.1:70886-84879 GCA_902602495.3 Ectocarpus sp. CCAP 1310/34
GCCTGTATGGTAACACCCTCCCCGCGACGACCTTGCATCAACGTTGCACTACAAAGCAGTTCGCGTTGTGTGTGATGCTGCTGTTTTTGGTGTCCTGTTTGTTCAATGGTGGAGGGAAAGCATTCCATGCGGGGGCAGGTGCTTCTCACACCGGCAGTCTTCCCTTCCACGGTACTACTCTAACCCCAGTGGTCGTCGTGCTTGTTTCTGTCGCTGCTGCTGTGACGTTTTCGACCCCGTTTAGTATCGGACAACGTGCGCTCTCCAAGCTTTGTCGCCCTGTGCTCGAACCTGGTGCTATTTTCCAACCTGACCACGGTTCCTTCTGGAAACGCACTCAGGATTTCCCCGCGGTGATGGTCGGCGGCACGGTGGTGGAAGGGACCTGGGTAACCGCAATATTGTTCGGGGTCTCCAGCGCCATGCTTGGCGTGTCGGGATTCGAGTCGTCCTCGCAGTTCGTGGAAGAGCAGGCCAAGGGCGTCTTCGTCAAGACCCTTCGTAACATGCAGGTGTCTTGCTGTCGTGTGAACGTAGGGTCCGTGGGTTAGGGGCGCCTGTGTGTGCTCCGGCGTAACACGTGCAGATTGGTGCCGATTTGTGTTTGTTGGGTCCATCTTGAGCGCTATGCATCATGCGTGATCATCACTGTTTTTCCGAAGTGTGGGTATCCCTTCAGGTTCGACTCAACATCCATCGTTTCTCCCCAACGAGAGACGTGTGACGTACAGGTACGGCTTCGATAATAGAAGTATCGATGTAAGAGAAAGTACGAGTGAACATCGTTGGTGACGGCCATGACAAATACACACCTCGTGCACAGTATGGTAAGGTTTTAAGAGATGGCCGGAAAAATGAGTCCAGTTACGGCTCGTCCAACCCTCGCGCTTGCCTTTTCTGCCGCCACTGTAGTCGGTATGATATGCACCTGACGTTGTGCGCGAAGACATCGGCGGTTTAGAGCAGACCTTTTTGCGGTTATTTGGGATGTTCATGTGGGAATGGGAGATCCACGGGTATGGTTGTGGTAGTTATTGTGTTGCGATAAAACTCACGAGATACGGATTGCGACTTCGGGCGTTGTATCGTCGTTATCAAGCTAGCAGAACGACGCTGAATCTACCAAGAGCAAAAGTCACGTCACGATAACAGTTTCACCCTCCTAGGCGGGGACTACTGCGGTTGAGCACACTGAGGCCAAGGCCGTGTTTCGTTTTCCAACAGGAACAAAATGGACGAAATTGGACACAAACTTCTGCAGCATTGCGTGTGTGTGTTTTGTGTGCTCAACGCGCCTGCTTTTGCTTTTCTTGAACATGCTGCCTGCCGTCGCCGGTGCTCGTGGTTTCAGTGGGGTGTTGCCGTCTTCAATCCCGCCATCTGCCTTCTGAGCTTGTGCGTCTTGCCTATGGAGGAGATCATCGAGTACAAGGTGAGATTTTCTCGCGCGTATGCACGACTCCGCGAAGTTACCAAGGAAAAACTGACACGTTTGTTTCTTCGCTTTGTGCGTGTCGGGAGGTTTGTCCTGAAAGAGGTGAGGTTGGGCTGTCTTTGAGGGTGAGGATCTTTGAGGGTGAGGATCGTTGGTGTGGGTGATCGTTGAGGGTGATGATCGTTGAATATCGTTTAGAGTAAGCATCGTTGAGCGTGAGCATCGTTGGCGCCGAGGATCTTCGGCGTTTGAGAATTGTTGAACATCGTTGAGGGTGAGGGTCGTTGACGTCGATGATCGTGGGCGTCGAGGATCGTTGGGAGTGAGCATCGTTGGCACCAAAGCACCGTTGACGTCGAGGATCGTAGAACATCGTTGAGCATCGTTGATGTCGAGGATCTGCAGGAAAGTTGCGTTCGTTGACACTGAGCATCGTTGACACGGAACATCGATACCGTCGAGGGTCGCGGAGCAACGTCTAGCATAGTTGCGCACCGTCGGGGGTGAGGATCGCTGCTGTCGAGAATTGTGGGTGTGAGCGTCGTTGACATCGAGAATCGTTAGCGTCGATGATCATTGAGGGTGAGGATTGTTGGCGTCGAGGATCGTTGGCGTCTTGATGGTTGAAAGTGAAGATCGTTGGCTTCGATGATTGTTAAGGGTGTGATGAAGATCGTTGGCTTCGATGATTGTTAAGGGTGAGATGAAGATCGTTGGCGTTGAGGATCTTGGGGGGTGAGGATAGTTGAGGGTGAGCATCGTTGACGCATTGTTGGAGGTGAGGATCGTTGACGCGCAACATCGTTGGCGTCGATGATCGTTGAGCATCGTTGAGCGTCGTTGAGCATCGTTGAGAGTGAGGACCGTTGACGTCGAGGATCGTTGAGAGTGAGAGTGAATATCGTTGACGCAGAGGATCGTTGGTGTCGAGGATCGTCGAGTGTGAGGATCATTGAGCGTGAGGATCGTTGAAGCCAAGGATGAGGATCGTTGAGGGTGAGCATCGTTGAGGATGGTTCAGGGCAAGGAGTGGTGAGCGTGACGATCGTTTGGGTGAGAATCCTTGACGATTGACGCCGAGAGTCGTTGGGGGTGTGGATCTTTGGCGTCGAGGATCGTTGGCGTCCATGACGGTTGAAGGTGATGATCGTTGGCGTCGATGATCGTTGAGGGTGAGGACCGTTGACGCTGAGCACCGTTGACGGCGAAGATCTCTGGCGTCGAGGATCTTTGGGGGTGAGGATCGTTGAGTTGAGGGTGAGGATCGTTGACGCCGAGCATGGTCGGGGGTGACGATTGGTGACGCGACACATCGTTGACGTCGAGGATCGTTGGCGGAGGATCGTCGGAGTCGAGGATCGTTGAGGGTGAGGATCGTTGACCCCGGGCATTGTTGACACCGAGTATCGTTGAGTGTCATCTATTAGCATCGTTGAGCATCACTGACTGTGAGCATTGTTGACGCGAGCATAGTTGGCGTCGAGACTCGTTGTTCGTGAGGATAGTTGACGCCTAGAATAGACGGCATCGAGGATCGTTGAGCGTGAGGATCATTGATGCCTAATATAGTTGACGCCTAGTATCGCTAAAGTCGACGAGTATCGCTGAAGTCGACGAGTATCGCTGAAGCCGACGATCGCTGAGGCTGAGCATCGATGTCGTCGAGTATCATGGAGGGTGAGGATCGTTGCCGTCGAAGATTGTTGTTCGTAAGGATCGTTGAGGGTGAGGATCATCGAGCGTGAGGATTGTTAACGCCCAAAATCGTTGGCGTCGAGGATTGTGGAGGGTGAGCATGGTTGAGGATCGTTGAAGGTGACGACTGTTGAGCGTGACAATCATTGAGGGTGAGCATCGTTGACGCCGAGCATCGTTGACGTGAAGCATAGTTGACGTCGAGGATCATTGCTCGTGAGGATCCTTGAGCATTAGCGTCGTTGGCGTCGAAGATCATTGGTCGTAAGGATCGTTGAGGGTGAGGATTGTTGACGCCGAGGATCGTTGGCGTCGAGGATCGTTGAGGGTGAGGATCGTTCACGTCGAGGACCGTTGACCGCGAAGATCGTTGACCGCGAGGGTCGTTGACCGCGAGGATCATTGAAGTCGAGGATCGTTGACGCCAAGCACCGATAAGCGTCATTCAGCATCGTTGAGCATCGCTGACAGTTAGCATCGTGGACGTGACGCATAGTTGACGTCGGCGATCGTTGTTCGCAACGATCGTTGACCTCGAGGATCGTTGATTTCGAGGGTCGTTGAGGGTGAGGGCCGTTGACGCCAAGCATCATTGACGCCGAACATCGTTAAGCGTCATTCAGCATGGTTGAGCACGCTGGCAGTTGTGAAGCATAGTTGACGTCGACAATCGTTGCTCGTGGGGATCGTTGACTTCGAAGATCGTTGAGAGTCAAGATCGTTGGCACGAAGCATCGTTGACGTCGAGGATCGTTGAGCGTCATTATCGTTGAAGTCGAGGATCGTTGAAAGGATCGTTGACACGAAGCATCGTTGAGCGTCAGGATCGTTGAGGTTGAGCATCGTTAACGCCGAGCATCGGTCGAGGTGAGTATCGTTGAGCGTGAGCATCGTTGACGGCGAGGATCGTTGAGCATGAGGATCGTTGTGGGTGAGGTTCGTTAAGGATGGTTGAGGGTGAGATCGTTGACGCCGAGCATCGTTGATGGCGAGGATCGTTGAACGTGAGTATCGTGGACGGCGAGGACAGTTGAGGGTGAGGATCGTTGGGGTCGAGAATCGTCGAGCGTGAGGATCATTGACGCCGGAGATCGTTGACGATGAAGATCGTTGACGTTGAGGAGCGTTGAGGGGGAAGATCTTTGAAGTCGGGGATCGTTGAGCGTGAGTATCATTAGCGCGAAGGATCGCTGGCGTCAATGATGGTTGAGCGTGAGGATCGTTGCGGATGAGGATCAGTGACGCCGAGGATCGCTGGGGATCAATTAGCATTTTTGAGCATCGCTGACAGTGAGCATCGTTGACGTGGCGCATAGTTGGCGTCAAGGATCGTTGAGGGTGAGCATCGTTGAGAGGTACGCTAGTTGAAGATGAGGGTCGTTGACGGAAAGCCTCATGGCGCATAGTTGGCGTCAAGGATCGTTGAGGGTGAGCATCGTTGAGAGGTACGCTAGTTGAAGATGAGGGTCGTTGACGGAAAGCCTCGTTGGCGTCGATGGACATGGGGCATTGTTGAGCATTTTTGATCATCGTTGAGGGTGAGCGTCGTTTACGCCGAGGATCCTTGACAACAACGACCGTTGAGGATGTGTATAGCTGGAGTCGAGAATCGTTGAGCGTGTGGGTCATTGACGACAACGATTTTTGGGGTTGAGGATCGTTATGAGTGAGGATCATCGAGTATCGTTGACAGCGAGTGTCGTTGACTGGGAACGTCGTTGGTGTCAGGGATGGTTTACAACGATCGTTGAGGGTGAGGATCGTGGACGAAAAGTATCGTTGGGAATATGGATCGTTGATGCTGAGGATTGTTCAGGATTGTTGACGTCGAGGACAGTTGAGCGTCGTCGAGAGCTAGCAATGTCAACGACCATTCACCTGTGTGGAGTATCGGTGAGCATCGTAGAGAGCGAGCATCGTTGACGCCGGGCATCTTTGACGCCGAGGATCCTTGAGGGTGGGGATCGTTGACGTCGAGGATCATCCAGCAAGGCTGAGCATCCTTGAGCACCGTTGATGAGGAGCATCGCTGGCGTCGAGGATGTGCCAGGATAAGGATGGTTGACTACAAGAGTCGTTGAGAGTGAAGATCGTTGACGTCGAAGATCTTTGACGTCGAAGATCTTTGACGTCGACGATCGTCGACGTCGAGGATCGGTGGCGTCGAGAATCGTTGAGGGTGGGAATCGCTGGCGTCGAGGGTCGTTGAGGGTGGGGATCGTTGACGCCGTGCATGCTGGCACGAAGTGTGTGGTGAACTGTTCGGTGTTGAAGTTCGCTGTCCTCACTTTCAAGATGAGGTGTAGGTTTTAATACGTGAGCCTTCAACCCCTCACCAAGTGTTGCTGCATCAAGCCTTTGCTTATGCTCTAGTGCAATAATCCTGTGCCTGAAACAGACGCCCAAGCCTCCCTTAAAACGTGAGGTTCTTCAGTGCTGGTGCTATTTGGCGTCCCGCCTACCGTCCCTGACGTGACGCTGTTCTTCCTCTCCTACAAAGGCCGACCCCCTCCATCTTGGGTCTTGTCTCTCTTGAGGGGTCTTTCCCGCACCCTAGCACTCGTGAGCACCTGTTCCCAGCCCCATCTTCCGTACCCCACATGTCTACCGTGTCAGCACATCATGATCTCAATCATGGTCAATCGGGTCCGTACTGTGCCTGTCCCCCTGCTTGTGTGTGGCGCGCCTGTTGTGTACAAGCGCGCAAAGATCGAAGTCCCTTGCGGTATTTGAAGCAGGGCAATGCCTGCCGAATGTGAGACGTTTGGTTCGCCGGATACCCAAACAACGTCATAACACGTTCGGTTTGGCACAGCAATCTCAAGGATGATGACAAGCTCCGGGTTCATCCCCCGTGAGAACCATATATCCTGGACCGGCGGAAACTCGGCATATCGTTCCGTCCCGGCATTGTCAATTGTCTAACGATTCCGGCATGCGTTTACACGAAAGCCGCTCCGTCCCTTCGAGGCTTTTCTCTCCACCGGTGTCCCTCGTCCGTACCGCCCTTGCCCGCCGTTTCAGCACTCCATGCTGGCAGTCATGACCCAGCGGGTCGGGTACTGGGCCTGTCCCCTGTTCGAACCGTATCCTGGACCGGCGGAAACTCGGCATATCGTTCCGTCCCGGCATTGTCAATGTCTAACGATTCCGGCATGCGTTTACACGAAAGCCTCTCCGTCCCTTCGAGGCTTTTCTCTCCACCGGTGTCCCTCGTCCGTACCGCCCTTGCCCGCCGTTTCAGCACTCCATGCTGGCAGTCATGACCCAGCGGGTCGGGTACTGGGCCTGTCCCCTGTTCGAACCGTATCCTGGACCGGCGGAAACTCGGCATATCGTTCCGTCCCGGCATTGTCAATGTCTAACGATTCCGGCATGCGTTTACACGAAAGCCGCTCCGTCCCTTCGAGGCTTTTCTCTCCACCGGTGTCCCTCGTCCGTACCGCCCTTGCCCGCCGTTTCAGCACTCCATGCTGGCAGTCATGACCCAGCGGGTCGGGTACTGGGCCTGTCCCCTGTTCGAGCGTGTCCTATGTATTCACCGATCTCCCACCCACCGCCTTCTCCGTAACAATGCCGTTGCCGGTCTTTTCAGCACTCCATGTTGGCGATAATGGCCAAGCGGGTCGGGTACTGGGCCGGGGGGTGCCTCGGCTTACCTACCCCGGGGTTGGACCTTGGCGAGGTGTTCGCATTCTGGGTGTCGCTTGACGCCTTCGTCGTGCTGTCGGGGGCGGTGTTGACGGCGTACGTGGGCATCAGCGGTCTGCTGGCGAGGATGGCCAAGGACCGCTGCCTTCCACAGTTCATGCTCAGGAAGGTCGGTTGTGTTTGTTGCTGGCTGTTTTGTTGATGATGATGCTGGTGAGGGTGTTGTTGTCGTTGTTGTTGATGATGTGGTTAGTGATAATGTTGTTGCTGTTGATAGTGTTGTTTTTGTCGTTCTTGATGTTGTTGCTGGCTTTGCGTGAGAGACGCTTACACGGCCACCGAAGCTATCCGTTCGTTCGACCAGACACGACTTTCGGGGTTACATCCAACCGACCACAGGTTACGGGAAATGCACATACGCAAGCAAGATAGCGCATGATCGGCCTATTTATACAATCCCGGCCAAACGCCGCATGGTAGGTGTGGTAGGCTCCCTCCCCTCCCCCCCTCTCTTTTCTGTTTTCACTGCTTGTTTTCGTTTGAGACATGGGTTGTGGGTGAACCAGCCCAGACGTGATGTGGCACCACCACATTTGTCTGTCTTCATGTGCTGTGCAACGGCATTGGTCTGGCTTCATGTGCCGCACGAACACATTCGTCTCTGTTCTTCCAGCTGCTGTAGCGTAGCTTCCGGTTTTATCCCTCACGTGTGTGTCTTTCTGAACCTTGTGACACCTTGTGATACGACCGGACTGTTGTGCATTCTCGCGCTTGTGTTTTGCATCCGCCGCCCCAGAACAAGTGGAGAGGGACGTACCACTACATCATCTTCGGGTTCTTCTTGCTGGCTACAAGTCAAGTCATCATCCTGCAGGTAACCCTAAACCCTAACCCCAACCCCAACCCCAACCCCAACCCTAACCCTAGACTACATCTGCTAACAACGTAGAACACGTTTACTATAACAAAGGTGGGTGTGTTTTGTTGTTGCGTCGACCGCTAACCGGCTGACCGATGAAACTACGTAATTTTCAGCGATTTCGTCTCACGTATCTAGAGGCCAGTGTACATGGGAAGTGCGTAAGTGTGCTTTCCCCCCCTCTACGGTGTTAGTTTCAATGATTACTCCGGTTGCCAGCTAGTGTGTTTCGTTGCGGGATAAGTTCCGGCGCGGGATGACGCCCCTTTGCTGAATGACGTCCCGGTGCAGAGTGACCAATGGTAAGTGAGTTCCCTTCGCGGAATGACGATTTTTCGCGGAATGAATCACTGGTGTCGAGCACGTCCGGTTGGATTTTCAAAGCTCTAAACGATATGGGGAACGATCGGAGGTTTGCAGCCCTCATGGTATCATCCCGCGGCAACCTCCTGGCAACTCCCCTTCTCGACTTTGCTCCACCGTCTTTTTCAGCTAGAGTACCTAATGCTGACAGCACTAGAGTGGAGTGAGAACCAGCACCGCGCCATGATTGGTTCCTTCTTGATGTCTGCCTGGCCGAGTTGTCCATCGTCAATTGCTCCTTTCTACGGTTGTCTCCCGAAGGCTCGTTTGAGATACTCATTCCGCTGACAATTTTTGTTCATTCGCGATACGTCGTGTGGTCGTTGTTGTCGGTGTCTTCACACAAACTACCGTGCCGGGCTCGGTCCTCTACCTCATCATCTACCCATCTGTGCTCATGTTCCGTAACTGCCGCACCCTTGAAAGGCGTCGACGCCCGGTAACTAGTACGATTCACTTTTGAATCGTGACCTACGCCAGCAACAACAGCGTCTCAAGGTGTCTATTTTCGCCGTACGTGCTATTTTCGAGCACGGCCAAGCGTCAAGACCACAAGCTTATCAAGACAAACGTGCCGCTGTTGTTCCGATCGCTCCTTTCCCCCAGGGGGACATCACGACCTTGTCAGGCGTGTACACGTTTTCATTCTTGGGGGTGATGACCCTCTTTTCCGTCGGCACGATCCTGCTCAAGTTCAAGAGGCCCTCGCTCCCGCGAGAGGTCACGGTCAGCTACGCTACCACCCTCGTCGGGATTACCTGTGTGAGTCCGGTACTGCTTGTTGTTGTTGTTGATGTTGTTGCCGTGGTAGTCTGGGCTGACGCTACCACCCGCATAGGTCGGAGCTGCCTGCGTGAGACCGGGTGTTGTTGTTGTTGTTGTTGTTGTTGTTGTTGAATGTTGAGTTGTTGGAGGCCGTGTTTATTTTGGTTTCTATGTTCCTGTTCGCGAAAATGACCGCCATTTCAACCACCATTCATATGTCTTTCTTGCGTGTATATATTACGGTCGTGTAAGGTTAAGCGTTTCTCCGGCACCACCTTGCAACTGCCGATTATCATTCAATTTCATCCCTTCGCTTGTCTTCGTTTGCGATGAACACACAGGTAATTACCGCATTCGTTGGGAACATGCTGAGCAAGCCCGAGGTGGTGTCGTGGTTCCTGATCTACTTCATGGCGGTGGGATTCGTAGTTGTCTTGGTTTTCCTTCGGGTGCGGCTGCTCAAGATCTTGCTCAAGTTCGCGCAACCCGTCTGCTGCGGTGGGAGGACATTTTTTTTTTTTCAAACTCGATGTGGGTTGGCCAGGCGTTTTTTTCCATCCTTCAGTATTCCTTATGTTTTCTTGTTCTCCGAAGGTACGTCGATGTTGCCTCTTGACCTTCATGCAACGTTCGTCCGGCTACGTATCCTTCGAGGCGGGAAGTTCCACGGACAAGTGTGAAATTGTTGAAGTGTGTTGTGTACATTTCGTGTCGTACTGTTCGTGTGAGAACTGTCGCAGTTTTTCTTGTGTATCACCAAAATCTGAGCCTTTTCTTCGTTGAAAGTTTTTTTCTCAATGGCTGGCATTAACTGTATTGGACATGCCCCCCCCCCCACCCTTCCTGTTGTTGCTTGCTGCATGCCTAACGCATCGTGCGGATAAGATGGTGTTACGTCGAGCATAAAGGACCAGCTTCACGAGCTTCAAGACGAGCCGTTCGTGTTCTTTTGCAAGCAACCAGATACGTACGTCATTAACAAGGCCATTCTATATGTCAGGTGAGGACGAAAGCCAGGTATGGTACATCGTTGCATGCCCTACTTTCTCAAGGCATGTGACGGTGCTTGGTGCACATACCTCCGGGCCATCCCCGATCCCATTGTTGTTTTCTTCACGTTAAGAACCGTTCCGATCTCTCTAGTCTACCCAGGAACTTCAGCTGCCCGTATTGATCGAACACTTGACCAAGCGATACCCGTGGTCACAGGCTAACTTTTGTAATATAGTTATACTTGAAATATAACCCCATGCTTGTCAATGAGGTACGCCCCACGAGTTTTTTGTACTAGCGGCAACATTTCGAAATACAGCAGTTTCACGGCCAACGTGTTTGTGACTACCAGCAGGCGGATAGATCTTGCCGTTGTGTCATGGAGATACCGTTTGATTCCACCATTCCCCCGTGTGTGGTTCCCTCGGCGGTTACACGGAACTGTCGGGGGGCCGTGGTGTACTGCGTATTGACCCGTATGGCTTCTTCAAAGTACTGCTGTTCACTCATGGTGTGGGTTGGTACAAATGCTGAAGTTTTTCTGCTACCTTCAGGGATAGGGGTAGGGCGGGGTTGGTCTGATGCGTCCAGAATTTCCTCCGTTGTGAATGGGAGTTTATTTTGTCTTTCGACGTGTCGTTGGAATTGCCGTCGAAAGAGATTCGTGGATGATATTGACCCCTGCTCGTGAACAACGCTCCAACACCGGCAGAGATTGAAACGTAGACACCGTGGCACGTTTTGGTACCAGCCGTATGCTGTCGTTGTCGACGCACAGCAGTGCCTTGCGTTTTATGCCACCCCAGTGGGCATACGACTCGGCTACTCAAGCACCTCCAAACGAAAAGAGAAGGGGTTACCCTTGGTAATACAAGATACCCCCAGGATCGATTTTCAAGGCTCGATCACTCCACAGCAAAAAAAAGTGGCGGCGCCGAAAATGACGGTGTTGCAACGTTTTCGTCGACATCTTTCCGAAAACGTATTACTTATTTGATTTTGTCATCTTGTGTCACCTGCGGTGGAGAGGCATGTAGCTGCTGCTGCAGCAGCAGCAGCAGCAGCAACGCCGGCTGGCGTGAAGGAGCTGGGTAGACTCCCTCCGCATATGTTGGACAGGTTCAAACCAACGCAAGCACTGAAGCTGTTTCAATGTTATTGAAGCTGTAATGATATTGAAGCTGTTTCAGTGCCTGTCTTGCTTCGATTCCGTCCGGCACACCTGTAGAAGGTCTATGGCCCAATCCGACGCGCTGACCGGTGCCGTTCGTGCTGCCGCAGTTCACGCTCTCTCGGCCCCTCCCTTTCCCTTCGGAGGTGGTGGGACGTGGTGAAGTGTAGCCTGTTGTTTCGTTGGGGCGGTGTAGAAATGGACAAGGCACTGTGCGTTGAGGAAAACGGAGTCCTTTTTTTTTTATGCGTTGTTGTACAGGCCGCAAGGCAAATCGAAACTTGGTGAAAGAAGAGTATGGTTGCCCTGTTTTGAAATCTGATTGCTTATTGATACGGTTTACCTCGTGATCAGTACGATTCATTTTTTAGCCTTGGTAGACCGCATCCGCAAAGTATTCATTCTGGTGCCAAACAAGAGAAAACGCAAGTCCTTGCTTTTTTGTCTTATCTGATGCTAGGTATTCTACGTGACGTTGTTGTTCTCGATGCCCGTACTTGTTGACCTGCAGGGACAACGAGCACACAAATAGGCTAATCGTGGTGCACTGCTCCAACGATGTCGAAGGAGCGACGATCAAGACGTTATCCAAGCACATCGAGATGTTCGACACCATGTACCCGAAGATCAAGATCAGCTTGTTGACGGTGACCGGTAGCTTCAGCCCCGGAACCATAGACTGGTTATCCCAGTGAGTGTGCCCCACACTTTTCGTTCGGATTTCCTCATCTTTTCATGTTGTTTTATGCTCTTTTCGAAGCTAGATCTTTTTAGTCTCTCCTCATGAAATAGTAGGCAGAGCGCCGGAAACGGTTCACAACCGTATTGTTCCGAACTGATAATGAAACGGCGGGGTTCATTCAACACCGCTTCATTTTTTGGGAAGTTCCGTCTGAAGAATGAGGCTTCAGATTTCAAACCAAATGGCCTCGCTACTTCTGTGAACTTCCCACCTGACCATGATGCAATAGGCTTCATACGAAATCACTTCATGACTGCTGTAAAGTTTCGACCTGATGACCGATGAAGCAGACTCACACACACAAGTTTGAGCCGGCTTTCCAACTTTTAAATTAAACAAGTTATACTTCGCACTGCCGTGCCGTTTTGCGCGATTCCTTTGTTTGTTCCGGTTTTCGGATGTCTCGCGTTTGGATGCTCTTGTCGGTGCATCTACGATGACGGACTGCAGAGAGCTCGGGGTCCTCAAGGTAGGCCTGACATGTTGGCAGCGCGAGGGTGGATGCCGCCCTGTGGCAGTGCCCGCCAAGTCCAATAGCGGGCGAATCCACACCTTGTTGGTTGCTACGTTTTCCACGAGCCAGGGGCCATGCACGGCGGACGTGCCTCTTCTTTTGCCAACAGCGTCCACCTCATTCGGTTGTCTTTCAGGCGCCTCTAGCACTTTTCAAGCAGGGGGCTCCACAATACCTTTGGAATTTATTGTGCGCCAGCAGGTCAACAGCTTGCACAGCAGTACCCTCTGCGCTGTACATGCTCGTGTGGGTTGTTGGTTGTTTAGTATGTGAATCACAACCCTACCTACGTGTCGTGCGAGCGCACAGCACGGGCAACCCAGCGCTCTGGCAAGAGAAGCAATACCGACACAACCGTTTCTCATGACCCCCCCTTATGTATTGTGAAGTGGTCTCAGCTGCCCTGTAACCGATCTCTCTCTGTGTCTTGTGGCTGCAGAACAAGTTCTTCATCACGTGCCTGGACTCGGTCTTCAAGTACAAGATTCAGGAGCTCGGAGGTGTGCGTGTCATCACGCACTGACTTTGTGGCTTTGGCTTTACTTCGGAGTTGGCGGAACTGCCCCTCGAAGGGACGGCGGCCCGTTAGGTCGTTTCTCTGCCGTTCGCGACGGGCGGGACCTCTAGCGTATGACTGTGCGCCATAATCTCTACGCACNGTAAGGCACCACTTTATCAGGGAACTGGTAGGCAGGAAGGAGATTTCGATTTTTCACGTGGAATCGGCGTATCAACATGCTGACTTTCTCACGAAAGCACTTCACGCGGGAGATTTTGAGTTTCATCGTAACTACGTGATGAGTATGGATTAATATCTTGGTGTTCGGGTTTATTTTGTGTGTGATCAAACAACTGGGGTGGCAACATTTTACATTTTTGCCTATGGTTTTTCTCAATGGATGATGTTCTAGGCTGGGGGGCAACAAGTTCACTGAAGTTCGAAGAAGTATAACTGGTATGATCGGGGATGGTTATTGATGTCTAGCCAATGAGGCTATTGTTCTAGAGTTGAGTGGAGTTTCTGACTCAGTCAGCGAGAGGCTTACCCATTAGACTACTCAGTCAGCGCTGACTGAGTAGTCTAATGGGTAAGCCTCTACCAATCACGCACGTGCTCTCGGGATGGTGGAGTCTGTACGAATACGGTGGCTTGGTCTATTGGTTGGGGGGGGTGTACTCGTAGTCGTGCATGCCGTAGTCGTTAGACCATTGACCCCGCATCCCTACAAAGCCGGGACGGAGCACGCCGGGTTCTCACCGGACCAGGCTCTCACATCACCAAGCGCGAAGCGCCGTGAGATATTCGGCGAGTCGCATGAAGGGTGCGCTGCATCCTGCTAAGGGNATCGCGAGAAGGGTACAGCAATCCCTTCCCTCGCGACTTACGAAGTCGATTATGGTTTACTAACAAACGAGCTTTGCAGCGCGTCGCTTTCAACCTAGACCAGGATTTTTTTCGTGAGAAAAAAACTCTCTCTGCCGGGACTCGAACCCATGACCTGCCTGGCCCCTAGCAGGCTGCGAGGCTACCCAGTAGACCACCGGGGCGACCGGTGTACTGTGTAACTGCCTCGAGGGTGCTTGACGAATTAAAGTCGATTATGGTTTACTAACAAACGAGCTTTGCAGCGCGTCGCTTTCTACCTAGACCAGGATTTATTTCGTGAGAAAAAAACTCTCTCTGCTGGGACTCGAACCCATGACCTGCCTGGCCCTTAGCAGGCTGCGAGGCTACCCACTAGACC
>CACKRE030005219.1:0-20294 GCA_902602495.3 Ectocarpus sp. CCAP 1310/34
TTTTATTTTCCGTCGGGCCAACTTCCGGGAGCCATAAGAGTCAGCCTGAACACTAAATCCATGTGATCGATGCACAAGCAGTCGGCTTCCTGGTACGTACGTAGGATGCACAGTAGGGGGGCCCGGCCTTGGAGGAGCGGAGAAATGCTTGAATGTGGGTGTGCTTGCTGGGGCACAAAATATGATATGTTTAAATATGGGTGTTTCGTAGTTTCTCTGCTACGGGCCTCCCGGTCGTGTTTGTGAACCACAAACAGCGAGCCGACTAGCTACAGCTGCAAGCAAGATACACGTGCCGGAAGCACGGTCGAGCATGGCGAACCCTAAGGTAGGACGTACCCTGTTCTCAGCTGTGCGGATATTATTTTCTAGTCACTCCTCGAGGTCGAGTGTCTGACCTACTGCTAGCCGTAGTCCTGGGCCTACTGCTATCAGCAGCAACCGGCCGCTGCTGCTGTGTTCAAGTCGTTGCATGTGACATCTGCCGGTCATGTCATGCGTCGGTATGAGCAGGTGGGAACTCCTCTCCAAGAGAACCACAGCCCATCGCCCCTGGCGAGGCCTTGCAGAGAGACCTCTAGAGAGGATGCTGACAGCGAACGCTTTGCAGGTCGGACCGATCAACTCGCTCTTGCAGTGACTTTGTGTGTAAGACAACACCTCCATCATGAGGAACCATAACCATCACAAGTCCGCAGTAGTTCGGAGTACCCGCTGTTGCGGGGTAAGGTCTGTGTTCATCGCCATGCATCTACGCCAAGATAGCAGCAGCAACAGCAGTTGGAACATGCCCTGTCCACCGTGCGCGAGCTCCCCACTCACCACGCGCCTGGCGATTGTTGTTGTGGTATGTATCTGTGCGTTCGCTGCTGTCTGTCATGGGCAGGCGGCCAAGAAGAAACGGCCACCGCCTCCACCGCCATCGAGGCTGGCGCCATGGTATCCGGCGGTGGTAGCCATGGGCGTCGCCGTCGCGCTAGCTTTTCTAGCAAAAGGTGAAGTACAACGAGGCGGAAGAAGAAACTGCTGTTCTCGGAAGTCGGCAAGCTCATTGGTGATCAACGGTAGAAGTTGAAGGAACTTGCGCAGCAGGATGGACGTGTGAAACAACCTTGAACCAGTTGGCCACTGCGTGTATGCGAGAGCCACAAAGTGGGCCGTGGAGAGAGAGAAACCGAAATAGCTCTCGATTTCAATCGTTGCACGTTCCACCGCTCTGCCCCGAGCATCATCACTGTGATCCTTCGATCATGGGTAGCCTGTCGGATTTGTTTCTAAATAACGTAGGGTACACTTGATTTTGGCACACCGCCGGCTCTTCAAGCCCAAACGCTTGCGTAACCGACAGGCCAGACAATCTCTCGGCGCCTGTCGGAAAGATTGGCCTCGTTGTTTTGGCATCTACGGTATAGCAGCATCTAATCTGTAACCAGCAGAACCTACATGGCGCCGTCCTGCTGGCCTTACGTACAAGTTACCGGCTACATGCGCTGCCGAAAGCTCCGAAGCGGGCAACCGCAGGGCGATAGCCCACCTTTGTATGTAGGGTTGTCACCCGGCTGCGTCAGAACCGGGTACCCGGACAGGGTACCCGGTTCTGAAAATACCCGGCCGATTCCGGGTCATTATTTTGATACCCGGGTATTTTCGGCAATATAATACCCGGGTACCCGGGTGTCAGACAAACCGGGTCACCCGGGTACCCGCCGGGTACACCCCCCGAAGACCGTACCGGGTACCCGGTTCCACTTTTCCCAGCCGGGTGACAACCCTATTTGTATGTAGGACGACTTTATGAATGCTGGTGCGTGCTAGCTACCCTTGGGTTGAGTCGTGCCTCGATGAAACGGAGAAAAGGTCACCGGCTTGTCTCTACCACACGCGGCGACCTTCACTGGCGTAACAAGTCTCCCGTTCGGAAGGTGTAATACAACGACCAACCTCTTCGTTTCGCCCCACCCCAACTCCTGTCCCCTCGTTCGGTGGAACCGGTCTCCTCCTCCCCCACCTTTTTGTGGTCCCCCCCTGCGCGAAGCTTTGGCACCGCCGATACACTTCCTGTCGACCTACAACCGCAACCAGATGAAGGACGTATTCCTAGGCAAAGGGATGTGGGTGGTGCTCTGCAGCGGGGAGGGCGCGGGGTACGACGCCGTGTACAAGAGGTTCGGCACGGCCTCGAAGGCCATGACGGGCTCTGCCAAGTTCGGTGTCGTTGACTGCGCGGGCTCGCTGCCCTCCGGCAAGAGCATCCTCCAGAAGTTCGACCTTTCGGTGGGAAGACGCCGGGTTTTTTTTTTTGCGTCCGTTAGGCGGTGGTCTGTGCTGCTGTGTACAGCAGCGCCGTCTGTGACGCCAACGATAGGTCAGGGTATGCGATGAGTTACACGTACACGAAGTAGGGTGATATTACTCTCTGTTCTATACTAGCGCAAAGGGATGGCGCTGTAAGAGTAATAGGACACACGACACCGAAGACCCGGAAGGCGAGGTCTCGGCGATACGGTCATATCCTTGATACTCCTGCCTCTTATATTCATCAACGGTACTACCACCTTTTACTGACCGAAACCACTAGACCTACACCTTCACGCGATCAAATGCGACCACGTGCTCGCACTGCTGTCCGCGTAGGAGGAAGTGAAGCCGGTTCTGTTCGTCACCGGCGCTGGGCTGACGCCAGCCCAGGCCTCGAGCCGCAACATGGAGACGCACGCGTCCCTGCTCAAGTGGGTGCAGGTCATGGCGACGCCGGGAGCGTCCCCCGTGACGTCCACGCGCGAGCTGGAGAGCAAGTGCCTGAAGAAGGAGCGGTGTGCATTGGTCATGAAGGCGGGACCACTTGAGGTGGGAAGTGCGTTTTCGCGCCTTGCCTTTGTGTTTTTTGGCGTTTTCTGGCAACCCTTCCAAGCAAAGGGTGATCGCAAAGTCGAGGCTGTCATGGTGTGGTGAACACGCTCCACTTACGACGAGGTTATTGGGTTGCGGCGACAGACCGCTTGGGATGTTCCCCGCTTTTGATGCTGGCAGCAGTAAACATTCTCTTCACGACAACAGCGGTACACACGTGTCGTGAAGCTTACCTCGTCGTACATCTTGCTCAATTTACACCACCATGCAACGAGAAACAGGACGATGTGAAGGATGCCTTCAAGGATCTCATGGGCAATCACCGCAACCTCAAGTTCGTGAGCATAGACTCGACGAAGCTGGAGACGTCCCTCGAGAAGAAGCTGGGCATCAAGCCCGTCGACGGGTCTCACCAGCTGGTGCACTTCACTCGCTACAATGTCACGGGGAAAGTGAAGGTGTGCTATCGGTATGCTGGAGGGGATCGGGTGCTTTCGCGAGCTTCAACAGGGCTGCGGTACTCAGCTTGCTTGGTTGTACTATACGTCCATGGACCCGCCAACCAACCGTTCAGTGCTCACCCCTATAGTCCGTCACTCGCTGATGTTGCGAGAGTTGGGGCTTTTTCTTTCTCCTTGATGGGCTCTGGACTGTTTTATTCGTTGCCATGTGTACTTTGATGACTGTCTTATTCGCGCTTGGTGATGTGAGAGCCTGGTCCGGTGAGAACCCGGCGTGCTCCGTCCCGGCTTTGTAGGGATGCGAGGTCAATGGTCTCACGACTACGGCATGCACGGCTATGAGTACACCCCCCCTCCCCCATGTGTACTTTTACTATTCTAGTAGATATCCTTGCACTTTACTCACGGCACTACGCCTCCAAGCACCTACCAGTTTCCTCACCGTTAACTATCTTCTGCTTCCCTGCCCTCGGGCACCAATGTGTAAGCCACAACCCCCCCCCCCCCCCCCCNATCTTCCGCCGCCTCCCCGAAGGTGGGTACGCCTCGCTGGGGAGTTCAGGTATACAGCGGAGCTTTAGAGACGGCCTCGATGTCGGTGTTCATCGAAGGGGCGGCGATAGCGGGAACCAAGGAAAAGACGGCGCTCACCCGCCTCCCCACGGTGATGACCCGCAAGGAGCCCAAAGCGAAACCGCCACCGCCGCCGCCGAAGCCGGAAGGGGGGGAGGAACGGGGAGCGTCAGCCGAGGGGCTGGGGGGGGCGGGGAAGTACGAAGGGATGGACAAGGAGAAGTTGTTGGAGGCTTTCCGGAAGAAGCAGGCGGAGCGGGAGGTCGCGAGAAGAAAAGAGATGGACGAAGAGGTGAGACGGGATGGATGTTGTTGGTGCGGCGGTGGCGTTGATGATGATGATGTTGCCAGTCGAAGGTTTCTTGGGGGTGCGTAAAGAGAAGTGGTGGGTGGGTGGGTGGGTAGGGATGGGGGGTACCCTTGCATTTCTTGTCTGAAGCTGTGGGGCGATTTCGTGACAAGATCTCTTGCTTCCACAGAAAAGCGTTCTTGGTTTCAAAGGGCAGCGCAACCAACCAACGAGCTTTCTTTTGCGGTTTGTGTTTCGCATGAAGGGCGAGTCGGATTGCGCGATTGGAAGTAGCTTCAATCGCTCGGTTGTGAGAAGAGACAGATTCAGAGTCTACAAGGGTGGCATGGTACGTGTATAACAAAGTGCGAAGCCAACGCAATTCAGCAGCTGGCACATGGTATGGCCTCCGTCCTAAGCACACATTGGTTCCGTGATACTAATTTCTCTCGGGGTTTCCACTGCTGTTGGTTGGCGTGCTTTCCCCCGCAGGCGGATAACTTCCTCTTCGAGGCGGTGGACGAGGGTGATCAAGAGGGCAATGCGGGGGAGACCTTCGGGTTAGAAGGAGACGGGGATGGGGACGAGGAGCAGGAGGAAGAGGAGGAGCAGGAGGAGCAGGAGGAAGAGATCGTAGACCTAGACGAAATGTGATATGTGTCGGTCACGTGAACACATGTGGATTGCTAGCTTTGGCTCTAATTGGGTCCGATTCTTTGTGGCCCAAGCTCGCCATGCGTACGAAAGTTGTTACGATGGTCATGTGCGTTAGGTCGCGGAAACCCTAGAGGCAATCTATGTCCGAGCTGTCACCCCGTGTTCTGCAAGGTCTTCCTTGCTACATGTATGTATGGCACGGACCACGCTTGCCGGTAGTGTGTGTGTTTGCGTTGAACCTGATTTGTGCGTGCGGCCCTTTTGTCCATGTCCTTGAAGCTGGGCATGCAGAGCGTTTCCAACGCAGTTGCCACTATTAATAGTACATTGTACACGGTATGCGCAAAAACAATCGCACATCACAGCTAATTTGGTCTTCCTGCATCGCCGGGGCAGTGCCGCAGGCAAAGCACGTCTCTTTTCTCCACACATCGCTAAGTCGCATTCTCGTTTGCTTCCTGTCATGCGTGGACAGCAGGAGTGCTATGCATACATAGCCGTGTAGGCGTTGGGTGGCAGCTGTTTGTTGTCTTTTGACATCCTCTCGGGGTGAGGTCGAATCGTGTGCTTGACTGCTCTGCGCCCGACACGAACGACCGTGCTGCACATGATCCGTGGAGTTTGCATCGCAAGACCCTGTCATGGGCGCATGAATCTATGGGATGGGGACATGGCGAGACACGTTCTTAGGGCGATGAATGGATTGGGCATCCCGGCGGAGGGGAGGGGTGAGATTTTCCCAACTCCCGAGTAACCACGTGTGGTTGTATGCTAGGTATGATCAGAGAGTGTTTGCGCACAAGACTTCGAAATCGCGTATCTTCGGAGGTAGAGGTTCCTCAAGGTGGCGCTACTGTAGTTTTCGTCCGGACGAGGCGTTTCGAGCCTCATCGTGCACATCGTGTTGTGTGTGTGTGTGTAAATAGACCATTCATGGGATTCAAACACTCAAGGGGAGCCATCGCCTCCCTCTCGGTGAACGCGTCACAATCAACAGCCCCTTCTTCCAGTGCAGCATTCTCGAGGTAGACTATTATAGGCCTGCATCAGACATCCATGAGAGCACGAGCTTCGCCGTCTTTTTGTGTTGACGAGAGCACTGCGAAGCTTTTTTCAATCTACGTCAAGTCCAGCACAGCACTTAAGCTTTTTGCTAACAAAGTAAACATAACCTCACAGAAAGACCAGCCGTTCGAGATTGCAAGAAATGGAGATTCAAAGACTTCGTGTAACCTACCCTGTAGATACACAAATTGCATCTAAAGTCTTTCTGTGTTTTTGTGTTTTGTTTCCTAATCAATGTAAGGACAGGACCTGAGGGATACTGCTGTATTTTTAAAATCGACACCTCACATGACAGACCATGAACCGACACCGTCGTACGCAATTGAACGTCGATACAACAGCAGTTGTAGTGTGACAGAGGTGGCGTGAGGTGATGGTAACGCACCACCACGTGACTACCAAACTGAATACCAAATACCGCTCGTGTCCCGCTCGTGTCCTCCCGCCCCGCCGAATGTATAGCATGTACGACAGGAACCAGCTTCGTCTGTATGATTCCGCGGTGCCCCCATTTTTGAAAACTTGCCTCGCACAAATCGGCACCACCTGTCTCGCCGATATCTACTGCAGCACGCGCTCGCCCTCCAACTTCACCTGCTTCCCTCAACCACACACACCCGCTACCACCACTTATCTACCCACTCTCTCTCTCCTCAAAATGTACGAAGCGAGGCTGCTCCAGGCGTCTCTTCTCAAGAAGATCATCGAGGCCGTGCGAGAGCTGGTGACCGATGCGAACCTCGACTGTTCCGAGTCGGGCATCTCGATGCAGGCGATGGACTCGAGCCACGTCTCTCTCTGCGCGCTGATGATCCGCAGCGACGGCTTC
The DNA here is from genome assembly GCA_902602495.3 of Ectocarpus sp. CCAP 1310/34. Lineage (NCBI taxonomy): Eukaryota > Phaeophyceae > Ectocarpales > Ectocarpaceae > Ectocarpus > Ectocarpus sp. CCAP 1310/34. Next base: position 6,725 of record CACKRE030005219.1, read on the forward strand.
CAGCACTACCGGTGCGACCGGAGTCTCTCGCTCGGTCTCTCAACGGGCAGCATCTCCAAGATCCTCAAGTGTGCGGGGAACGACGACACCGTGACTCTGAAGGCGGAGGACACAGCAGACTCCCTCACCATCGTGTTCGAGAGCGCAAGTGAGTTTGTAGTGGTCTATCATGCCCTTACCTGCACCAAGCAAAGAGAGAGAGAGAACATTTTTGTCTTCTGGGGCTTGCGATAGAGCAAACATTTTCGGCCGCAGGGCGTTTGCCCCCAATGAGTTGATTTGTTTTGGATTGGACGACGCGCTCTTTCTTAATTTTGACGGAGCGCGTGACAAATCAATCGGTTTTGCTTTGCGCGCGCGCCACACACAGAGGAGTGTCTCTCGGATATGAGTTACAGGGGTTGAAGGGTCACATGCAGCAGCGGTAGCGCAGGGGAAGGAGATGAATCTTGGCCATATTGCGATCCTGGTATGCTTCCGTCGTCTGGGAGTAGGTCGGGTGCGAGGGCATGCCAAGCTGTTGGCATGGACCTAACTCAAGCTCAACCCGACTTTTTGAAATCAGCGCAGCATCATCATTTCGTTTTGAAAACCAGTGGGCCAAAAGGTGGATGGATGCTGCTGCCATTCGATGGATCTGATTCCAAGCCGCCGCACTTTCTGCCGGTGGCGCGGTAGTTGCGACTGGCCACTCATCAGGGAGCACCGCGCTGTACGCTCTCGATGCCATGACAGACGCGGAATGTGTGTCCTACAGAGTGCTATCTGCCGTTTTGTCTATCTCAGTTTTGAATCCAACCATCCAACCCCGCCGAAACAGACCGCCTGCTGCGCTCGTGTAGCTCCTGCACAGAGGCTCTGGAGTATGGATGCGAGGCCACCCGTTGACCACACGCCTTTGGGATGGACCTTAGTTGACGCTACAGGCTGTGGTGGTCACCTTCACAGAACCTCTTGGCTCTCCCGGCTGTGCACCACCTATTGGCGAGACGAGAACTTGCTATTTTTTCAACAATTCAAAATTCACACCGCCCTTGTTGTGGGCTTTGGTCGTCATTTGCCGGAGGAAGGTAGACGCCAACAAGTACAACAGTGCGCTTTGGAAGGAATGGAATGACACAGCCGCCATCTCGGATTTTGCCCCCTCGTGCTCTTGGTCGTGCGTGAAAGCAACTCACACATCCCGTTTTCACTCGGCGTGCTTCCCTCTCTCGCTATCGATCTCCCTCCCTGTCTTACAGACCAAGACCGCATCTCGGACTTCGAGCTCAAGTTGATGGACATTGACAGCGAGCACCTGGGGATCCCAAAGACAGAGTACAACTGCATCATCCAGGTGGGCAGTGGTGTTGGAGGCGTTGCTGCCGACGACTTGAAACATATAATACTAGTAAACCCGGTGTTGGAAGACCGTAGCGGTGTGTGGACTACTGTAATTTTTTACTGCTGTGACGTGGTGTTGAAGTGTAGCTCCGAGCTTGTGCTGTTCCAACCCCTGCGATTCGGGGTAGCCGTCGACGATACCGAGGACGCTGGAAGCGAGACGTCTCGTTTCCAGCGCCCTCGGTACCCGTAAACGGTTAGAATCGCAGGGGCTGGAACATCACAAGCTCGGAAGTATTGTTGGTCTCCTGTCAAGGTGTACTTGTGCAACGTAGTTTAGTTCCTCAGGATAGACAACCTGCGAACGATATATGTTGTCTTGATGCGTTTGTTCCTCAACCCGAGTGGCTGGTTCTGCCACAACACGTTGTATCGACCTTTTCCTCACGCGTGTATACCAAAACGCAGTGGTGCACTGTATCACGACTGCTTCGTCGTTCAGGGTGGGCCTCCCATCTTTTACCCACGGCGACGGTGCGGTGCAACTGAGAAGAAAACGTATACTTCGAAGTATATTGTGAACAAACGAGCTCTTTGCTGCACCCGTTGCAACGCGGTTCGATCGTCCGCACAACCGCCGTTTCCTGTTTCCTGACCTTGTATTCCGTCTGTTTGTTGCCGTGTTGGCACGCCTCCTATCTCGACAACACCACCACAGATGCCTTCGGCAGAGTTCGCGCGAATCATGAGGGACTTGCAAGTGATCGGGGACACGTGCACCATCGCGTGCGACAAGGACGGGGTTAACTTCTCCGTATCGGGGGACATGGGGAAGGGCAACATCATGGTCCGAAACAACACCTCGGTCGACAAGGAAGAGGTGAGAGCTGCAGGCAGACACGCGGGGGTGGCGCGCTTCTTGTTGTGAGTTGTTTTTTTGGAGAGGCTTCATCTACCGTAGCATGTAAGTGCTCTCGCTGCTTTGTGTTGTTTCGGGAGAAGTTCATCTACCGTGGGATTTTGGAAAACTCTCATCTACCGCAGGTGACGTAGAATACCACGCCCCCTGGACTGCTTCTCCAAGCCCGATTACTCCACAGCAGCAAGAGTGTGCGGAGCCCTGACATTGCGGCGTCGGCACCATCTCGTTGAGAGTTTTGGAATTTGTATTTGACTCATTCATGCTCTTCGTCGTGGTTTAATGGAGGTGTGAGAATCGATCCAGGGGGCGTGATATCTTGTGTCACATTAGAGTTGATCCTCATCGACGGCAGTATGTAGTTGCGGTTGGTATTGGGGTTTGAGGTTTAGCCTGTGCTGGAGTTCACATTGGAAACGTCTGAATTCGGACAGCGGACAGAAATAAGGAGTGAGAATCGCAGCACCGTCCGTGAGGACGCCCTTTTTCTGCTTCGAGGGAAATAATAATTCTGTCATGGCGGAGTCTCGTTCCTTGTCGCACCTCAGGGAGCAATCGGTCTCGAGAATCCTTTCCCGTCTTGTTTTTCGAATGGACTCTTTCTTGCTGGTGCGGAGATCGTTCGAAGGAGCACCTATTGATATGTATTTTCCATGTTGAAAGCCTATTCAAGCGTTGGTTCTCTTGTGGTCTACTCATGTTTTTTTCATTACATGCATACAAACATGTCGGATCAAGTATTGAATCGGCTAAGTTAGGGTCAGGGTCTGCGTGCCCCCTGCCTGGTCTTACCTCGTAGTTCGCTTACTTCCGTTGCGTAGGTAGTCCTTGGTTCTAATTCGAACCATCGCTTCTCTCCTTTTTTTTTTCAGGACAAGGTGACGGTGACGATGGAGGAGCCCGTCACTCTCAAGTTCGCGCTTCGGTACCTTGCGCTCTTCGCGAAAGCAACCCCGTTGGGCCCTACGGTGACCATCTCTATGACACCAGACAACCCGGTAGTTGTGGAGTACCCCATCGAGACCTTCGGCTACGTACGGTACTACCTCGCACCCAAGATCGACGAGGCTGACGAGTAGACCTATGTAGACACATCAGTTTGTTTTCACGTCTCTCCCGTGTGTTGTTTGTGTTGTTTTTGGACAGAAAGTTCGTGTCCAACAGCCGCGGTTCTCGTGCTATCGACATCAGCAGTAGGGCTGCTTGATACGCAACACAGCGGCGTTGTTCATTTTTGTAAAGTTACTTAATTTCTGTTAGGCTAGACGATGGGAGGGAAGGGTACATAAATATTCGAGATTTGGTTGTTTTTGTTGCAAAGGTTGGGTTTAGTCTTGTCTTGTTTTGCACGCGCAGTGTGAGCCATGTTTAAACCAGTCCTCAGAGCAACTGTTTGTCACGGTGGAGGAGCGTTGTCGAAAAGGGCGTGTGTTCGAAGGGCCTAAGAGTTACATGTCTTCGCGGAGAGGTGCGGCCGAAGGCTGAAGCCGATGCTTGTACATGCCCCGCTACACACACGAAACGGCATAAAAAGAAAAAGTGAACCATGTTTTTGCTTGTGGACCACAAACACGAAGCCCCCGTACCGTGTTCCAAGCCAGCAGCAACGCTTCCGGGGCAACCTTCTCAGCTTGCGTGTGACCCGTGGGTGTATCCCAACACGCCGACATGCGCCGTTTCTCGGGTGTTCTCCGCCGAGGAGCAAAGGTGGCCTTTATTCCACCCAGGCGTTGTGCAAAGGCATCACCTGTTTAGTCGGGTGCCAAAGAGTCGACCTCGAAAGAAGCAGTCGGTGCGTAGTCCACAGCAAGTTGATGCCCTTCGGCACCAACTGCTGCCATGGATCGAAGTCACAGCAGTTAATGCACTCTGGCTGGGCGTTTCAAGAGTGCCTACTTCTAACACCAAGGATTGACGTGCCGAACTGCACCGCACTGCCAGGTGGCTAAGTTGCGCACAAGGACCCAAGGCGCGCGCATGTGTGCGCGCTGGTGCTGGCCATAACACTCCTTTCGGTGCAGATTCCTGACGCACATCATCCGGCGTTGCACGAACGAACATGGTGGCTAGAAAAAAAATTCCTACTTAGTGATGTCGAACGTCTTCCCGCAACTGAAGCGAGGTGTTGCATGAAGCTCACGCACCGTTGTAGCTCACGCCACACGACCTTGCCCAGACCTCTTCAACTCCCTCCCCGCTTGCTTCTCTCTTTCCTCCGATCGATCATCGATCGCTGTCCCCTTGGTTGGGGCCAAACCCTTCACAAAACGCAAACAAAGGGAGGGGCAGGACTCCCGTCGAGCAAACGAAATGGACGCTTTAGACTGCAGCTCTCGACCACCCTAAACACCACGGCCAGAAAAACTTCCTTGCTCTTGAGGCGAATATCAAGACTACCACCAGTGTGGGCTTCCTCCCAACGTCACCCCCTCATGAGCGCGAACGACCAACGACGCTGCTCAAGAGGTCTTCGCCAAAAGCATAAAAGTGTCTCTTCTGCGCGTCACGTTTCCCCTTTCTTCCCCTTTCCCCCTGGCCCACCATGGGCCCTCCAAAGCCAAGTGTGCGTGCGTATCCTGCAGGAGGAGGTGTGATTCCAGCCTACGGAGCACCGCTTCTGTGTTTACCACAAGTAAAAACCGAACTCGACCCCGCAACATCATATCCCCCAGGGGCGGCAGCGAAAACGAACCGCACTTCTATTAACGGGAATGCGTTGGCCTCGGTCAAAACTACCGCAGCTATCGTTAGCGGTTGATGTCGTGGTACGTGATCTTGCGGGTCTTGAGCGGCGACCACCGGAAGCGCTTGTAGTACATAGACAGGGCCAGGCCGAGGAACATGGCCGAGCACCACTTCATGCCCATGCGCTTGCGCTCGTCCATCTCCGGCTCGGCGCACCACGCGAGGAAGGTGGTCACGTCCTTGGCCATCTGCCACAAAGTCACGACGACCCCGATAAACGGGTACATGACACAGCAGTCGGGGCAGGGGAAACGTGCGAGGGAGGGGGAGGGCGTCAGGCATCTTTCAAGGGATAAGCAACGACAACCGATCTGAGGACACATTCGGGGCAAGTTGAAAGAGGGAGAGCGTCAGAACCAGAGAGTAGTGTAGAGGGGGGGGGAGGGGGTCCGCCACCTGTTCTTCGTTGCTGAGCCGATGACCGGGCGTCTATTTGAAGTCCTGCCACCATAGCCTACCAAAACGAAAGATGGACCCACCGTGAGTAGATACCAACGCCGGGAGGCGCCCTGTCTACCTTCTCCTCAACTTTGGGCGTGGACATCTCATACTCCCACATTCCCCGTCATCTCCCTAGAGTTACGGTAGTCCCTGGGCTTTCCGTTTCACGGTGAGCACCAATCCTCCCTGAACCTCCCACTATCCCTGGGGTTGGTCTCTTCTTCTCTACTTTACCAACGATCTAGGCGGCTGCAGACAAGCATTCTTGGTACTACAAGCAGCAACATTTCTCAACCGCTGCGCCACGGCATGGTGACTACGAGTTCTATCGCGCGACTACCGTCCCAGCAGCAGCATTTCCAACCGCTAGGTCTCGGCATGCAGACTACTCGCTCTCTCGCCCACAAGTCCTATCGAAACGTATGCTAACGCGCACCTGGGATACGGTGGCTGGTGTCCCGTCCGGGTACTCGACCTGACCGTCCATGAGCGGAGGGGGCATGGAGATAGACGTCCCTGCAAGACACGACAAGAACGACACCGCATGAGGGATGAGGATGAGAACATGGTATGTCGGATGCGGGCGAGACCCACGAAGACCAAACAAAACGAAACAAAGGGGAAACAGGCACAAGAAGGTCGAAAGCCGTGCCTTCCGCCAGCACGGGGTACTGTACCGTCACAAGACGGCACCCAAGCAAGCGAGGCAGTTGTGCACCGTTTGACCTCCAATCAACAGAGACAACAGACAGAACCTCGTCCCTTGGTAAAGACCATTTAAGTCGGTACAGTTAACAAGTTCGCCCTCAACTCTCTGTTTTCTGAGTTCTGATGTACTAGAGCCTGGGCGTTATCTCTTCGCCACGGCTCTCCTCCCGATGGTACCATGCTCGGGTGTATACCGAGCTAAACATCCCCGTGTATGACTACAACCTCTCCCCGCCTCCCCTCCCTCTAGGGCAAAACACCGCCAGCCGATCAACGCTCAGTAAAGTCGAGGTATAGTCTACCGGCTACTGCCGGGTATGACCACAAGTACCCCATCCCTCCAGAGCAGCAACTGTGTGCTCACCGGGGAAGTAGGGGTTGTAGTGAAGTCCGGGTAGGAGGTCCTTGCCAACGGGGGGCTCGGTGTAGCCCGTCAGAAGGGACATCACGTAGTGGTGCCCCAGGTGGCGCCCCTTCACCACGAGCGAGAGATCCGGGGGGTAGGCCCCGTTGTTAGCCGCGCGCGCGGAGGCCTCGTTCTTGTACGGGCCGGGGATGCTGCGGGAAAACAACAGCAGGACACACGCCTTGATTTGTTATTTTTGCGGCCCATGATGGGCGTGGAGACGCACGAACAACAGAGTGCGGTTATATCTCGAACTGGCACAAGTCTCTCTGCGCTTGTATGTATATTTTTATAAAAGGTCGGGGGGTGCACTGTGTTTAGAGATGTCGGCCGTAAGGACATCAGAGCGTCGGAGCCAGTGAGGAACACGAAATCAAACACAGCAGCAACACGTTGCTCGAACGCTGCCAACTACACACACCACCCCAGGTCTACGCCGTGCGCGGTTGAGCCCCACGCCCATCTTCCGTGCGCTGACCATCAATGGAATTCTTCCTCATTTCTTCAGGACCCGCCCGCCACCTCCGTCTGAAAAACTTCATCACGACTTCTGCCCCGTTATGGAAACAGTAGCAGCATGCGGCCGAGACGCTGCGAATCGCGTCAAGCCTGTAGATATGCCCAATCTACACATGCGATATATCTGGCTTGGCACGTCAACCGCAACAATGATGACCAGCTTCTGGAACATCCTGGTGAAACGAAGCCTCTAACCGGCGAAGAACCGGCATATCGCTCCGTCCCGGCATTCTCGGGATGCGAGGTCAATGACCCAACTGGTTCCCGCATGTTTACATGAGTAACCCCGCACCCCCCCTCCCTCGCCCCGAGACATGAGCTCCTCACCGGTCGGAAGGCTTGGCGGGGCGCTCGAACATCTCGCCCTCGTCGTTCGGCCCGTCCTCTACCTCAAACTCCGCCGCGATCTTCTTAACCTGCAACGAATTACATATTTCGTTCAGACCCCGCCGTTTCGGTGCCCCAAGAAAAAAAAAAAAAACAGTCAGTGTGAGACAGAAGTTGATCCGTGGTACGTATTGCATGCTGATTGAATCGAGCGCTTGACGAGGCACGCGCGGGATCCGCCGCTGCGGGCTCGGAAACGAACAGTCAAAACAGGGGCCAGGTATGTATGTACGCATGTTTTGCGATGTATTTCTCATCTTTATTTTTCTGTGGTGACTCATCGTTGAGGACACCACCCTCAAAAACCTTCCATCCGTACCAGGCTTGTGTGAGGGCTGGTCGTCATTCCTTGAATACTCTAGTACTACCGCTTCCCAGCCGCGCATGTAATACGCGGCAGAGTTTGCGGCTTCGTTTGATTTGAGGTGGTCCATTGAGGTGGCCCACACTCGTTCAGGTCGCGTGTTTTCGTTCGGGCGACAGCTCCTCCAGCAGAAAAACGCGGCTACAAGATCCCCGCGTACTGTGTAGCGCAAACACGAGTGCCGCTGCATTACAAAGCTAAAGCTAACGACTCGCCTCAAGCTTCTCCGCCACCCCCGTCAGGGATCCGAGCCATGAACACCCCCCTGCAACATCCCCCCTGCGATTATCGGTCCCTGTGGGAACAATGCTCCGTCCTCTCGAATACGCGTGGCCGGTTGGTCTAACCCCCCAAAAGGCACGCAAAACATGAGAGTACCACCCTTTCCCCCCACCCGCCATGTATACGGTAGCTCAAAAACAAGGCGAGCAACCCCTCCTCCTCCTCTTCCTCACCTCGGCCTCCGAGTGGGAAACTCCGATGAGGTTGCGGAAGGCGACGAACTTAATCGAATGGCAGGTCGAGCAGACCTCCCGGTACACCTGCCACCCTCGGCGGATTCTGAAAAAAAAAAAGAAAAACGCCGGGCACGTGTTGATCAAGACTGGTTCCTTTTCGTTGAAGCCGGGTAGCGCGGTGGATGCTACCTAATCAAGAGTCTGCAGAGAGTCAAACAGACGTTGATTAAGACAGAAACGAGACGACGGAAAAGTCGACAGCAGCCCGGATGACAAGGAGCACATGATGGACGGCGGCAAGGAGGACACGATTCACCCGGTCTGTAGGAGTCAAGCGATAAAACACTTTGCAAATCAAGGATGCGCGACCAAAAGTCATCCCGCACCACTGCCTAGAGTTTCTCCCGCCGCCGGAGGGCCGACAAAAAATATTTTGAATATTTTTCTCTTCTTGGGGTTTGGAGCCAGCTCACTTAAAGCAAATTAAAGCAAGTCGTAATCTGGGACACGTCGTGTGGTGCTAGTGACGACGTTTCACGAGATAGGTACTCTCTCGGTTGTGCTAAATACGCACCCGTGCTGTGTGAGCATGGCTAGCGGGTTATCAAGAGAGGATCCTAGCTGGCGGATAGGCGTATCCCGACATAAACCTGGTTTCCAACGCGGGCCCCCTATTATTTACTCCAGTATGCTCCGTACTTGAGAGTACGGTGCCCCCCCTCCCCCCGAAAACCTCAAAATGAGAAAATGGGTGTCAAGGTGTGGCAGAATTTTATTACGCGCAGTTGCAAACAGGCGTAACATTAGACAAGAAAGACCACAGCGTGCCCAATTCCCATTTTGGAGAAGCCAAAGCAAATAGTTGGTCGCGGATGAATATGTTTGGCAACACTTGATCTGATGACTAGAATGAGATTGATCAAGGCATTTGACACTGCATGCATACATCAGGTACGGATGAAGATAAAAAGAGCAGCAGTGGCGGGAACGCTGCAGCCGAAAGCCCCTCCCTGTCCACGTTCCCGAAAACAACGACCACAACAACTCACGCTGCGTGGTCGAAGGTTTGTAGGAACCCTGAGTGCGGCCAGTCGTACTCCGCCGTGTGCACGGCGTCGTCGCAGAGCACCGTCGCGCCTCCCACCGCCGCGGCCCCTGCCGCCGCGCTGGCCGCCGCAGCCACGCGGGCTCTCTGGGTGCACCAGCAAAAGCGAAAGGGCGACGGTCGGGGGAAGCAGCTTAAGGCTGGCCTTTTCAAGCAACGTTCTCAGGGTGCTAGGCATGGAAGGTGCCGAGATAGCCACAGCAAGCTCGCTGCCGCTGCCTGGTGGTGAGCAAGGCAAGGCAAAAAAGATGACAACAACAGTGGCATCAACAACGACCACCAACAACAACGTCTGCAGTTGGAAGACCGCGACAGTCACTGTTGCTGCTGCTGATGTTTTCGTTGCTGCTTCGTTGGTGTTGTCCAGAGTATTCATCCAGACCTGAGCTCTCTTGCTGAAAGGGTCGATTTCTTGGTCTGGTCGAGTCGAGACAGGTTTGGTAACGGTACGGTGTTGAGGGAGGCACACACATGCTGTATGTCACGCGGGACAACTACGCAAGACACAGCAGCGAAGCGCCACTATCTCCAGTCGTTTCAAAACACGGACTGCGCTATGCACCGAACGCATAGAGACAAAATACAAGATAACAAAACACACAAAGTAGCAGCGAGACTGCGCTGGTTCGCACGCAAAATATTGAGGATACCAACACACACGGAGGTTGAGCCGCGCGTCTTCCCGTCCAAGCCGGGCACAGACTGCGCTATCCCCACGTCAGAGACCAGATATTCCGACAACATCCTGGTGCTGCCCGCCTCCACTACGGGGAAGCAGCTACGACGGAACCGCAACATCAGTGCTCGATTCTCTGACTCCAAACTCAGGAGCCCCCATTGACACGTGCGACATGTATTAAAGATGCTTTCCCCGGCGTGTGGCACCAACGACGGCACTACTGTTGTACAGCAGTGTGCAGCAGTAATATCATGACTGATTTGTGAAGCGGTCTCACCAATAGCTCCGCACAGAACCACGCTCCCCTTTTTCGCAGATTTTAACACCCCAACGCAATTCCACAACAACAACAAAAAGCCCACTCTGTTGCTCGCGCTGACAAACTACAGCAGTAGTCTACACTGCCATCGTTTTGAAAGCAGCGCGCCGTGTGCAGATCGGGCACAGAAGGCGTTCGGCAGAGTCAGTATAAAACAGCTGAGTGACAGGTTCGTTGCTCTTCACGAGCTAAACAGCAAATGCAGCAGCAGGGCCGATTTATTTGCACGAACGCATCGCTACCCAGACCTAGTGTAGAGAAAGCCGCGGGCAAACTGATCTCCATGCTTGCACACCACGTGGTCAGCTCGTCGGAATCGCATCGTGAGGCACCACTGAGAGAAACAAGCTAAAGGGTCCCGACGTCTGAGCTGGTTGTGGGCGCGCACAAAAAAAAATACCCCAAGTCGGAGGCGAACACAACACTCAGACTAGCCAATGCGGCTCTCGCAAACATGTCTTCGCATGGCTCGAGACAAGACGTTCAGCGAGGTAGAGGCGGTGGTGCTGCTGTGGTCCCACATTTACGCCGTCTCGCTTGCCACGGCAATCATGGCGACCATGCCTTCTCCGTGCCTCTCTGGCAGGAGCTGCTCCTGCCTGCGCACACAAACTGCCGTCATTCGTTTTCGCTTCTCCTCACCAAAGGGACGGACCGTGCAACCCGAGCCGCCTCCATTGCTGCACGGGAGAACATGATTGCTGACTATTTCGTTGCGTAGAGAGCACGAGCTACCCCGTTCGATGCTCCCTCCTCCCTTGTAATGCTTGTGTTTGGTCCCGGTCCACCAGGGCAATGAATGATACGTTTTTACTGGGGGGCACCGCTGCTAGCTCTCAAAAAAACGCACATATGTATCACACCCTCACGGCGCACCCCCTACAACCCACACCCTCCCGACTCCGACCCTCTGCTCCCACAAGTGCTACTCTACCTGCTTCACCACTTCCTTCTTCACGATCCCGTACATAGGACCAGATCAACTGCTATCCAGCATCTCTTCACGGCGCCCGTATCGTTGATTCGCTACGCTGTCGTCCAGTCTTTGACAAGAAAAGATGGTCAGGTTCATGTTTCTCGGTGTGGGGGCGACATTGCTGGGCTTCAGCTGCAGGGCAGACGCTTGGGGCGGGGGCAAGAAGAAAGATGTGAGAGAAGAAGAATGGGCGTGAGAGAGAAAGAGAGAGAGATATTATTGATATGGCTGTCCTGGTTGTTGTTGCTTGCTGTCCATGCGCGCGGGTTGGTGAGTGCGCTGCCCCGTGGTTGTGTGTAGCGGCTGTATGATCCAAGGTCACCTTCCGAATTCAACCAGACACGGCAGGCAAGCTACCAAGCTCTCGCGTTGCATCACACACAGTTGCTGGTGTTGCTCGTTGTGCTTGTTTCAGCGCGCTACCTCTGGCACACCCTTGCGAGATAGTGTGTGCCCACCACCTGGATGGTACGCCTTTCACTAGACTATACATTCCGCGCATTACGTGGGACGGGCTGGTTAACCCGTAAGGCTACAAGTGGTCTCCTGCATGTGGAAACATGCGCCCTTCCCCGGCTCCCGCTCTCTTCCAGCATGTCGGGACCGAGGGTACGTAGTCAGCAGCAGCTTCATCAGATCGAGACGGCTTAGTTGCTCTCCGCGCTGAGAAATGTGTCGATTTTTTGTTTTGTTTTGTTTTCAAGAAAGTGGACCAATCAGAGGCCGAACACCTACTTGTCTTGGCGCTCGGGGCTCCACGTGTCCCAGCGCAATACACATCATCCTATATTACATTCCATCTTGTTGGGTTAAAAACCCAAGTGAACCAAGGATGCAGCTGCTGCCTGGACGGTGCCCATACTTGTCTCCCGCGACAGTTACAGTTGTGACGCTCATTATAATAGCTACAATTCTTGAAAATGTTTTGGACGCGCTCAGTTTCGTTCGAATTTCTCGTTGTGGTGTGGTGTGGTGTGGTTTTGAACAGGAGGAGCCAGAGATGCCCACGGGGAAGGATGCCGTCGAACTTGGCCGCGCCGGTTTCCGCCAAGTAGGTGAGAGCTGCCGTCCTTTTGCTGTCGCGCTTTTTCCACCCGAAACGATCAAAAGCGAGAGCCTCGCCAGAGCTTGCGAGTGAAGACGTCCCGCTACATTGTGACACTGCTTGTGTTGCGCATCGCAAATGCCTCTACTCGGAGTACTGAAGATATACTGGATTCCTCTCGACAAGAGTCACGAGGTTTGTGTTGCGCCAGATGTGCCCATGCATTCAAAGCGCGGAGACGCATGTCATTTTCTCTTGGACATTGTACAGAAGGTAGACAGACAAGGCATGCTTCCGCTGCTCGAACCCCGGCGACGATTGTGTAGCGGAAGACTCCGCGTCGTCACCGCTGGTAGCATGCATGTCGTAGTTGCTAAAGACCCCAACTTACAGAATATATCCATCCACCTCTCCCCCCCCCACACACACATCTTTTGTGTGTACCGTCGATGGGCTGTTGGCGCTTGGGTCTGGACGTTGCGGGCACACAACCATCCACTAGCACCTCCCTTATGGGAACTAGCCTCTCGAGGACGCGTGGCCAGTGGTCTAAGCGCTAAGGCATCCAAAATATACGGGTACGCCCCTCCCCCCCCCATCCAATGGCATACCCAAGCCTTGACTTTCGCAGGCACATGCCTTGACTTTCTCCATCCAAAAGGTAAACCTTACCTTGTGTACACCTGCATTCTGCAGAGCCCCGCCGCATATGAAACGTGACCCCATGACCCAGCTCGTCGGTTTTGTATCGGTCGTTCCTTTCTCAACACAGCGGGCGATGTCGGGCTCATGAACGACCTGCTTAAAGATCTCGAAGACCCCGAGACCCTCAAGGAGGTGGAGAAGCTCATGAACGTGAGTGGGAGAGGTGGCAACTATTTGCAGTCGACACCGCTTTAAGGACACCCGTATGTTTTTTGTTGTTCTTTGCACGGAAAAGCGTCTTTTACCGATACCCCTCCTCCCTCGCAGATCCCAGAGCTGCACATAAGTGCGATAGATATAGGTTCGACCGACCACTTCCTCATATGGGCAAACATCGACCGATCCAGAAAGATCAAGAGTAAGAAACAGAGGAAAGTGTTCCGATGGAAGGTAGAGCGTTTGGGAGACGATGGGACACGGGATGAATTCCAGAAGGGGCTGGCTGGTAGTGTAGAATCCTTCAGGAAACTG
>CACKRE030005219.1:22803-36428 GCA_902602495.3 Ectocarpus sp. CCAP 1310/34
AAGGAACGATTGGCCATCGGTGATCGGTCCTGTGGGAACAATGCTCCGTCCTCTCGAGGACGCGTGGTCAATGGTCTAACCGCTAAGACATGCAAAACATAAGAGTACGCCCCCCCCCCCCTCCTCCCTCTATATTGTATATATGCGGGGACAAGGAGGTGAGGAGAGGTGAGCGACACATTTTCATTGGTAGCGCCGCGCTGCTTCTGGTACTACTTATTATTTTGTCCTCTAATTGGGCAGTTGACTTGCTATGAGTGTCCTTAAAGCGGGGGTGACTGCTGTATCGGTTCGCGAGGTCCGGGTCGCCCTGTCTGCGAGCCCCCCTGCCACTCGCGGCACACTCATGTGTGTTTCCATGCGACCGTTGTTTCTCCCGAGCCCTTTTTGGGGGCGTTAGCGCCAGGCGCTACGTCGGTCTTCTGAAGAGAAGGGGTGACCGAGGTCGAGTGCTGGGGAACTAACTCGACGGGCTGCTTGTGCCGTCTACCGTGCTGTTGGTTGGTTGGTTTGTTCTGGTGCCCCCTTGGTGGTGTTGCTGTCTTTGTTTTTGTGCAGTCGCAGTAGAGCTTCAGGAAGGGGGACACAGCCAGGGCGGTTCTTCAGACCTTGCAAACGTGACGCGGTTCTGTTGTGACAACAACGACAAAAGTACGATAACCACAATGCAGACGAGGAAAGACCCAGGCGGGGAGACTTGTGGTGAAACTGCGCAGCTTGCTGGTTGGCCGACCGTCCCTACATAACGTTGCCCTTGCGGCTGTCGTTGGCCGGCCTTGCGTTGCACTAGCCCGTGGAGCCCCGATCTCGTTCGGCCTCTGACAGCTCTTGTTCTGACCCCGCCGATCGACGTAGCGTCTGGCACGGTGTAGTCTGGAAGGACTTGCAAGGACATTCGGTGGGGCCAAGAGCGTACGCGGCGGACGCCAGGAAGGAAATGGTAGACGACGGGGGTGAGCAATACCGCAAACAAGAATGGCGCGAGAAGGCATGCGCCAAGCACAAGGAGGACAAGGTTGTGCACCCCCAAGAGGTTCGGACCGGTAACGTTGGTGGGACTACGTCGAGCACGTGGGCCGCCCTTCTCCTGCCGTATTCTTGCACCGTCGGGCTTCCGATTCCCCGCTGAGAAGAGAGCGCCCGCGTCAACCTGTCGGCCTATGACCTGCAAGCTTGCACGCAGCAGGGCAACAGGTCGTCTCGGGCGCTCTCTTTGATTCAGAGAATCGGAAGCCAGAAGGTGTCGAAGAGCACGCGAGGAGGAAGGCCGCGAACACGCTCGATGTACTCGCTCCTCCCTTTACCCACCCTGACTTGTTGGGATGCATACGTTGCCCTCCTTGTCCTTGGCGCAGTCCGTCTCGGGCTGTTTTTGTTTGCGATCTGGCTCTCCCACGCCCCTACTCGTTCCTCCCCGGGCACGCTCCTGGCGCCACCATATGTCCTTGGACAAGTCCATCGAGGCGAGAGCGTGCCCAGGCGATACGTCGGGGTCAGGACAAGAGTTGTCAAGAGGTCGAACGCGATCGAGGCTCGACGGGCTGGTTAAACGTCAGGCCGGCCGACGACATCCGCAAGGGCAAGCGGTAGTAGGGGAAGGGCGAGCGAGGGGCAGGCTGTGCATTTTTGATGAGTTTCCCCCCTGGTTATTTCCTCCTCGCCGGCCAGGTGGCTGTCGTGATCGGTCGTTTTGTCAGAACAGAACGTACCGTCGTGTGTGCAAGGTCCGACAGAACCGCCCTGCCAACGTTCCGCTGCCTACACCTTGTGTGATTCTATCACGCCATTCTTTCCCTAAGCCCTAGTTGGTGACGAGAGCGCCAGGCGCTACGTCGATTTTGTGAAGACATGCTAGGCGAGGCCGATTGCTCGGGAGGTTCTGGTGCTGCTTGTGCTGACTACCATGCTGTCCGTTTGTGTCTTCCGGTGCTTATGGTGGGATTTTGTCGTGCTTTCAGAGTGCCGCATGTGGCCGCGCCTATACCGTGTTTGCTCGTGTGTGTCTTCATTATTAGCGTAGACCGCGCTAACGGGCTGAAGAACGCGTATGTGTTTTTTTTTTTTGCTGGTGGCGCTTGTGTTGGTGTTCGTATTTTTTTGTCGGTCTCGCAGGACAAGAACTTTAAGAAGGAGATGAACAAGTTGATGGAGAGCGACGAGTGGAAGAACGGTGCCACCGACGCCACAAACTTCCTCCAAGACCCCAAAGCCATGGAAGCCATGGCGAAGAAGGTGCGCACTGCATGGACACGACGGGCATGGAATGTTATTTCGGCGTATGCATTTCATACCACCGCTTGTGCCCTCTTCTATTTTTCTTGTTTTACCTCGTGCTTTCTCTCTTGTTTTCTGCATGCACTCTCTTCCTTATTTTTCTTTTGTGAAGAACGAAAGAGCGATAGCAGAGGGTGTCAACGGCATGAGTAGTTTCTTGTCGCGATGGTCTACCGCGACTGCCGTCCGTGTTGATTTTCCATTGGCGGGACCGGTGGCCTTGATGCTGCCGTTCTTGTTAAGGTCTACCACGTTGTTGTGCGCGCACCTCAGCCTCTTGCCTCCCGTGAAATATCCTCGAACGGGGAGCCGCACACACACCAGCCGGTGTTTTTTCTGTTTCTCTTTTTTGTGATTGTCAATCGTTGCTGCTGCGTATTGCGTGGCGTTTTTTTTTTTTTGTCCCGTGATGTCGACAGACGAAAGAATACACCGACTTCATCGCTGCCGGCCCCGGGAAGGACGGCAAGAGGGACGCTGCCATGGGTAAGCAAAGCGGAAGCAAGCCCAGCCTAGGCCACACCGACTGCGGTGTCGTGTGTCGTTTTCTGCTGCTGCTGCTGCTGCTGCTGCTGCCGGGGCCGCTGCTGACCTCAAAGTTACCATCGATTTGGTTTAGGTATATCCCCAGACGACGAGTGATGTAGACGCGTTGTTGGCCTGTGGCAAAGAACCGACGGCGGAGCTCCCCCCCTCCTCCCCCCATCTACGGTCCGTGCACAACAGTTTGTCCAAAACTTTCCCGGCACAAATGACAGCTTGTGTCTGTACACAGGTGGTTGTTCCTAAATCCGAAAGTACCGGCAAACGCCCTGTTTCCAGGTGCATGGCGTGACGGAGAGTTTTTTTTTTCTTGTTTTTCCTTGACTTTTTATGCTCGAAAAACCGGGGAAACTTGTTTTGTTTTTCCTGGGGTGTGTTGTTTACCGATGCCAAAAAAACTCAACGGATTCGAACAGATCTCGCAATTTGCCAAACTGTTTTTTTCGTTTGCAAAATACTCAAAATTGACGAAGGTGTCGCCCAAAAACCTGATATAGAGCACCAACTTGTTTTGTTTTATACGAGATATCCAACGACCGATTTCAAAATAGACTGCGGCAAACGTTTCCTCCAGTCAATATCTCGGCTGGTATTTTTGGGTTTTGCTGGGAAAAATCTGGTTCTCGAGATATTCCACATTTTGTTGCGGTGACCCAAAGAACACACATCACGCACGCAAGCACCATGGGGATACCCAAGGGACGGGCAAGGAAGAAGAAGTTTGGCAAGCGCGGACCCGATGGCCGGGCGGTTTCCGAGAAACCGAAGCTGGCGCTGCGACATGAACTTCCACCCGGCTCTGGTGATGCGCTCTCCGACGGCGACGATGACGCGGAGTTAATGGATGTGGATGCGGAGGAAGGGAAGGCGGCTGCAGACGAGGACGTCAACGACGAGGACTGGTGCGATGAGGATACCAGCGGCGCACACAGCAGTGGTGGAGGTCAGTCGATACTGCGTTTCGCACAGAACACGATGGAGTCCGCAGCTCGCGCGGCACGAAAGGCGGCACAAAAAAATTCGCCGCATAAACCTTCTCGGCCTCCGACGCTGTCCGCGAGCCAAAAATATCGCAATAAGAAAAAGCTTTTGGGGAAGGAAGCAGCGGGGTTGGCACGAACTATGGGAGCGTGGATGCAGAGGGCGCGGCGGGACAAGGAGCAGGAGGAAGAGGAGGAGAGCTCCTCTGTCGGTGGCGAGGTTGGTCCAGTAGAGAACCCAGCGGTGGATTTAGAGGTTGCGCCGCACGCCGGTCCTCCGGGCGGCGGCAGCGTTTGTGCCGACAGCGGAGATTTGGAGGCCAGCAGTAGCTGTAGCAGCGTCGGCGACATGTCGATAGCTTCGGGTCATGGGCTTTTGATCGAGGAGTTTCGCAGTGGTCAAATAGATGAGGGACGCCGAAGAAGTTTTGCGTCGGCACCAAGGTCGTGGCTGGATCGCCGCTGCTTGGCCTCAACAAAGGAGCTGAGCAAATGCTCCGGGAGATGGGGTTGTGGCGGCTTGATGGCGAGAGGAAGAAGGGGCTGCTCCAGATTTTGCAAGGAGTGCAAGGCTAACAACGCGGCGTCACGGCAAGCGATCACCGCTTTCAACAAAGGGGGGGAGGAGCGGGAGAGGGCTCTAGAGCAAGCGCGGCGGGAGCAGCAGAATTCTTCCACCGAGGGGCCCACTACAGCGGGAGGGGCGGCTGGAACGCGGCAGCGGTGTTGTGGGTATCGGGTCTTCTCCGACCT
The DNA here is from genome assembly GCA_902602495.3 of Ectocarpus sp. CCAP 1310/34. Classification (NCBI taxonomy): domain Eukaryota; class Phaeophyceae; order Ectocarpales; family Ectocarpaceae; genus Ectocarpus; species Ectocarpus sp. CCAP 1310/34. The sequence goes on from CACKRE030005219.1 coordinate 27,354, forward strand.
GAGGGCTTCAAGGAGCAGCTCAACAAGGTCGAGGAGATCTTCAAGAAGGCCGGGCACGTGTGCATCTTCCTTCCCCAAGTACCACCCTGAGCTCAACACCATTGAGCGGTACTGGGGATACATCAAGCACGTTCTTCGGCTTCACTACGAGTACTTCCTCCCCCACATGCTCAAGATTCTGCCGGGCACAATGAGTGGCGTGCCTTTGGGCCACATCCGCGCGTGGAGCAGGGTGGCGTGTCTCTACGTTGAGGCGTACGACGACGGCCGGGAGGACTACCTCAAGGACCGCGACCTCAAGGACTGGCACACCCACCGAGAANTCTCTACGTTGAGGCGTATGACGACGGCCGGGAGGACTACCTCAAGGACCGCGACCTCAAGGACTGGCACACCCACCGAGAAGCCACTAAGCGGTGGGGCGCCATCGTGGAGGCAGGGGGGTGGGGGAAATCCAAACAGCAACAGGAGGAAGCGGTGGCCAAGGCAATGGCAGCTTCGCAGGAAAACCGAACCTTCTCGTTCCAGAGGGCGAAAAGGGCGTTCAAGAAGTGGAAGAGGAAGATGCGTGCGATGGCGAATGCGGAAGAAGTGAAGGAGGCGGGGAACGATGTGTCGTGATGTGTGTTGTTCAGTTTTGCTTTTGGCAGAAGTGGTTTACCGGTGTTGAAGACATCTGGGGTGGTTGTACGGTGCACTCTCGGTGTTCACTTGTCTAGTCTATGGTACCGTCCCTACAGGGGACTTTCTATAGATACTTTGGGTGCACATGTATCGGATCGACATTTCCGATGCTGAAACAAAGCCTTTTGGATTTTATGTCCTGCAGATCGATTTTGCTCTGGTGTTGAAGACATTTGGGTGGTTGTACGGTGCGCTCTCCTTGTTGACTAGACCATGGTACCGTACCCATCGGGGGCTCTAATCTACATATATATGTATGTATGTAAGTCACCACATGTAAATATATAGTTATATATGTCCTCTTTCGTTGTCTGGGAAGGAGTCTCTGTACAGGGGCAGGGGGGAATCTTGGAGGGGGGGGTGAGGGGGCTCCGTGGATGAAAATCGGAGGGTATGCAGAATGTAGGGGGCACCGTGGATGATTATGGTATAAGAATGTTGTATATCGGAAAGAAAAAAAACTCTGCGGCTATCGACGTACCTCAACGAGGCGGTCACCACTGTTGTTGTTTGACGTTTCAATTCTTTTTGCAAGAAAAGTTATCGCACAAAACGTGATTGGACAAATTGTTCTGCACGGACTTTACGCCCAAACACATCTGCACGTGCCAGGGGGAGCCGCCCCCGCTGAAAGCCTGAGAGTACGCTGGAGCGTGACATAGAAGCGCGCCGGCACATAGATCGATGGCACCGATTTTCTGTCGTTCGTTTTTTCTTTTTGCTGCCTGTTTTGAGCAACAGAACGGTTGTGACAGCCCACACGTCCGGACTCGTAGCACCCTCTCGAGACAGACATGGTCCTCTTGGCGGGTCACAGCCGTGAAGTAGATATAATAAGGGGGGATGCGGCGGAAGAAACGAAACCACGGACCCCTCTGGATGTTTTTTTTTTTTGCGAGGTGAAGTGGCGAGATGCCGTGGCGATATGGACGCTGCGGTTCGAAAGGCACCAAGCATTGAGCGATAATACGTTGTATGTTTGTCTCGTTGGGGTAGGGCGGGAGCAAAAAAGGTCTTTGGGGTAAGTTACGATGGAGCGAGGCGTCACTCTGCTCAAATCCGTCTGAGCTCCGTCGCCAGCGAGTAACAGCTGAAAGCGATTGGAGACCCAGTGTGCCGCAGCTGTGGTGGATCCCTGCTAGTTTGGAGTGCGTACGGTGCTCAATGTTCGTCCTGCATGCGGGTTTTTGTGTGGAATGTTCGTCCTGCATGTGTTGAGCGGCTTCTAACGAGCGCCTGCCTTTGTGCTTACCGCTCTCAACAACAACCAAGGCCTCAACGCGGCGTCGGCGGCGATGATGGACCCTAACTTCATGAAGGACGCCATGGAGATGATGAAGGACCCCGCTGTCATGAAGCAGGTGAGCGACGAGACCTTTTTTTTTGTTCTTTGCTGTACGTTTTTTAGGGTAAGTTAGCCTGTGACCCCGATAATCGACCCCGTCAAGCGTTAGATCAGCACGGATGGAGATACCGAACCGATTTTTTTTGTTGTCGTGAAGACAACACACAACGTACGTATCAGGATTGCGATTTTGAGCAACGGGATCCACGGCGGTATATCCGTGGCCTATTGTTGTCACTCCGGTTGCCGTTGCTTCCGCGTATTTGTGTGTAGTGGGGATCCAATCAGATGGGACCAGTTCCTTCACGAAACGCGACAGCTGCGGAGCCATGGTCGAGGAATGCCGGGTTGGGTGGGTAACATATGCTTGACTGGTTCCGGTGGCAGTTTGGCTTGGGTTTGGTTCCACTCAACGTGGAGAGATGAGGCTGGGAACTCGCGGCGCGAGCTTTCCTCAGAAAAACAATGGATGGCCTTGGCGAGAACAAGTAGTTTGGTTTTGGTATGGAGTACGACATAGGGTTGAGGATTAGGATTCGAACCCCCCCTCTCTACTTCACGGAGCGTCCCTCAGGAAAGGGCATACCAGAACCAGGGCTAGCTTACGATACGTTACGAATGGTTCGCGTGGCCAGCGCCAACCTCGCCTTCGCCTGTGTTTTTACTTCTTTCTCGTCTTTGTCGGGGGGGGGGCTTCTTTAAACCACAGGTGGAGGAGACGATGAAGAACCCGGAATTCATGAAGCAGATGAAGGAGGTGATGGACAACCCGGCCATGAAGGAACAGCTTGCGAAGGTACCTCCCTCTCCCTCATGCACACTGATGGTAGTAGTGCTTACCCCCGCCGTATCTCCTTTTGTCGTGCTGCGGGTTGTGCTCCACGCGTATGGACGAGTTATCCCTAAGCCTTGTGTAACGTTGGTGGTTCGCTCCAGTGTTCTCTGCTGCGCTAGGGCTATTGGTTGCTGGAATACCATACCAATGCCAATTGATGCTGGTGTTCGATCACACCCCCGAGGAGCGAAGTCAGAAATAATCATGGAGAGGAGCCGAATAGCGAGTGTTTCGCGCCACTGCGGCACCGGGCACTACATGGTGCTGTCACCTCAGAACACCATCATGTTGATGTTGTCCCCCCCAACACACACATACCCAAGGGAGCAAACGCAGACAAGAGTCATCGGAAGAAGAGTCATCGGAAGAAGCCGCGCCGAAGTAGCGACGATCGTGCGCTACGGCTGCAGCAGGCACTACATGCTGCTGTCACCTGGGCGCACCAGCCATTTTTCAAAGCTACATATTTTTTGTCGGCAAGTGAAGGTATTAACGGGCGTCGAAGCACGTCCGCTCCCGAACCCAGTGGGCCTCTACATACCAACGGTAAGATCAGACCTCTGCTGAGCAACTCCCCAATAGCTTATGCTTCTCCATCTTACCACGTGCGAATCAAGCTAATGGCTTCGCTCGACCGTTTTTCTTTTTCTCTTTCCGGGTGCAAAAATAAACAGGCCGGCGCCAACATGGAAGAATTGATGAAGAACCCCGAGCTCATGGCGGAAGCACAGAGGCAGATGCAGGCCCTGATGGGGGGTGCGGCGGCGGCGTGAGCTACACATATCTAACGGGGAAGAAGCACGCGGGGAGAGAAAGAGGACACTTGCTTAAGGAGACAGGCGACGGTGTTTTTTGTGTGTCATTTTGTCGTCGGCGACGGTCACGTGTTGTCCATTGTGGTCACGGCTTTGCCCGCGATGGAGTCGTGCTTTTAGAATCAAGGCTCAATCCCGTGCCCTGGGTTGCTTTGCTCACACACACGCGCACACAGCCCGCGTGCACTGGCAGGACGCCGTGGTACACTTAGGTGGTCGTTGCGTGGGGTCTCTGTCTGCTTGTCTGTCTCTGCGGATGGCGCAGCTATCGTAGAACTCAGAGATGGCTGTCGTAGACTTGAATGACAGCAGTTAGACTAGCGGGAGACGAAGGAGTACAGGCCAACAAACCGCATCGTATCCTCTTTTGTTTTTTGGGGAGCTCAGGTCATGTCGGGAGCACGGATGGCCGTGAATTGCGTCTGTTTTCTATCTTGTCTGGTGTGTGCCACGATCTGGTCTAGCCTTTCTTTCTCGGCGCCTTGCTGCTGCCTCCGCTGTACCTCTCGTTTCTGTATGCGCGGTATTTTGCCGGATGTTCGAACGGATAGGTGGTTGTTTTGGCCAAGGTAAATGCCCAGGCATATTCAAAGGATGAAGACTACACGTGTAGACTACACGTAAGCATCAGATGCGAATCGATACAGCTTGACCTCGGGGATGCGAGGTTCGGGAGTGTGGTGCTTTCGGTTTTTCTTTTTTTCGATTTTTTTTTAGAAGGGAGAGAAAGGTAACCCGTCGCTATGTAGGATGTGAGTGTTCTCGGAGTAAATCGCGGATCTCCTCGCTTGTATTCCGGTAGTGCCTATTTATTGTAAGTGAAGAGGGTGCCATTTTTGAATGAACACCCCGATGCGCAGTGGCCTGGGTGGCAACGCAGCGTTCTTTCCTCTATAGAGCTTTGATATGATTTAGAGTATTTTTGGTGGATTCCCTATATTTGGGGGGGGCCGACCTGACCTGTCTAAAGTGTTTGAGGCCGTGAGAGATCTCGCGCCCACAAGTTTAGACGTTTGTTGTTGCCGAGGGACGGGAGGGACGCTAGATTATCCAGCATGGCCTGCACACAAGTCGTTGCCTCCCCGAAGGCCCGACGTGGTCGCGTCTATTGTTGTCCTGATGCAACCCCCGTCTAGTAGCAACGCGTGTTTTTTTTGGAGGCCGAAAGAACGCTCCTCATGAAGTGGAACAACCAAACATTGCAAACAAACTAGCGAAAGGTTCTGCCCACAACGTTCCCCCGCTTTTGGTGGGGTTTTCGTATGTCGTGTCACCCGCGAAGGACTATTTCGTTGAGATTTTAAGCGTTGCGACGACGGCTCTTGTAGTCCTTTAGACGACCTGGACGTCGGATTGTCTTCCGATGACAGCCCTCCCTCGCGGCAATAAAGTTTAAGAGGAGTAACCCCTAACACAAGACCAACAACAGCGTGAATTACTGCATCCAACGACCCCAATTGCCGTTCGTTCTTCTCAAGCCAAGTACGTAGCACGCCACAAACACCGTACAACACCGTTCAAGATGCTACCCCTCCCATGCTGTCAAACTTCTTTAAACCCTCTGGTTGCTCAATGCTTCAGGATTGGCCCAAAGTTTGACATGGAGTAGATCGTTTGTTCAAACACGCTTCGGCGGAGTGAAGACAACCAACCGCAGGCAACCAACCGACTGCCCATTTCGGGGCATCATCTAAGGCGAAGAGTATGGAACAAGGTATGCGGAACCGCGGTCCCTCTTCGAGGACAGCGGCGACAAGCGCAAGGGGAGCGAGGTTGCCGGGTGTTGGCCAACCGAAAGGTGGGGGCAAAAGCGAACCTTCCCACTGCTGACTCGTCGTGTTTTTTGTCTGCACCTCAAATCAGCGCTCACAGCACTTGTGCCGTGTACTCCAACCCGTGGTCACACTAACGGGTTCCACTCACTGAGGTCCCCCTACCCACCCCTCCTGCGGTGCTTCCCCTTCTAATTTTAACGCGAGAAGAGTGCAGCACCTTCTTCCCTGTGTACACACGACCTACAATAGTGCTTTCCACCCAAGCCAGGAGCGTGCTCGAAGAAGAAACGACTCGTTGGTCGCCCAGCTGCTGCTCCTTTTAAAATATTCGCCGCGCTCAACGCAAGGCGACAGCTCGCATTGTCGCCTGATTCTCCAACGGCACCAACCCTGAACCGTACTCGTCCCACAAAAAAAAAAAGAACAGGAGACGTTCACATGGCGCCTGATTCTTCAACGACCCCAAGCCCCAACCGGACCCGTCTCGCAAAACTAGCAGGAGAGTATGCTGTCTCCTTCCGTCCATTTGCTCCTCTCTCTCTCGCCCTCTCTCTCCCGCTCTCTCTACCGGTATCAGTAGCACCAGTACTCGTCGTCTAGGTCTAAGCGCTCTCTCCCCGCAAGCGAGCAGCCCTAGCCTCCTGCTTCCGCCGCAGGAGCTCCTTCCTCTCTGCCCGCTGCTTCTCTCTGCCCGTCTGCCCCCCCCCGGCCTTCGCCTTGGCCGTGGCCTGCCTTCTCACCGCCTCCGTCTCTTCCTGGACCTGTCGCAAGTACGTCTTCTGGTCCCCGCTAAGCGTCTGCTCCCACTGAGACCGAATCTACGAACGAAATGTAGCCGGCAGGCATCGTAGGACCAAAAAAGGGGGCAGGACATGGCAACGGAACGGGGCGGCACGACCAACGGCCGGGGAGAGGAAGAAGCCAAAGTTAGCGGGACAGGAGGGTGTTCCGCGTGCTGGGCGGTCCGCTGCAACGTGACCGTTGCCGCTCGACAACGGGCATCTGCGTCGAAAGCGGCTGCTGTGCAGTCGTGGAAAGAGTGTGCCATTGGGCGGGGAATAACCACAGTCGCCGAAGAAGCCATGCCCGTAAGCGGGAGGCGTGTTGGCCTGGCACTACGGGCCTGGTATCTGCGGACAGCGTCGAAATCTAGCGGAGGAACGCTTGGGGGTACGGAGCTAAATTCATCTTGACATCGGCAACAACAAAAAGAGAGAGACAGCTTTGGCTCCCTCGATTTATGATCCCCACCGCAACCATTCATAAAGGCCCTCCTCTGGGATAGATGCAGGAAACGCCTCCACGCCTCCACAGCGGACAAACACCACACAAACCTTCAGGACACATCAACAACACGCATGCCAAACAAAACCAACCACGCGCAAGAACCTCAACGCCAGCACGGCGTTAACACGCCCGACAACGCGCTTGCACCTTGGCACCGGCGTCGTCGTCACCCTTGCCGCCGGCCTCCCGCCCCAGCAGCTCCGCCATGCCCTTCTTGGCTCGCCGCTCCTCTCCCTCGCGCGTCTCGAAGTCGCCCTCGTCGGCGCCCCTCCCCGCGCCGGAGCTCCAAGCCCACCCTCCCGCCGCCGGGCCATCGTCAACGGTCGCCGCGGTAGGAGCAGGTGACGACGATGATCCAAAGCGTCCGGCGGTGGTAGAGGAGGAGGAGGAGGAGGAGGAGGAAAACTTGGGAGGCGGGGGTGCGGCCCCCGTGTTACCTCGGTAGGAGTAACGGTCGTCGAAGTTTGCTAGAGACGACGACGACGGGGCGGCGGCGGCGGCGTTTTGTTCGAACTCCTGCCGCTCCGACTCGATTTCCGCCGCACGCGTCTTGGCCTTGAGGTGCTCGCGGTGCTCGCGGCCTCCCCTGGTGACGGTTCGGTGTCGGCCGAACTCGTCCACGATTTCCACCTCCCCGCCGTAGCCGCCGCCGCTGCCGTCGTAAAAGTCACCATCATCATCGCCCGTACCCTCCTCTCCAGAGTCCGACCGGCTTTCCGATCCGCCGCCGCGTTTCTTGGTGCGGCCGCCGCTGTTCCGCTGTCGCTTCTTCCGGCCCCCGCTGCTCCGGCTGTCGCCGGCCTCGCTGGCGCTGGAGCCGGGCTTTCCATCGTCCCTATGGCGGTGCTCCGTTGGCTCCGCGGCCTTGGCCTCGAGAAGAGCCAGGTCGTCGCCCGTCTTACGCGAGAAATCCACCAGAGACCCCGCCCGAGTAGCACCGCCTATCTCTCCTTTGGCTGCCACGGGGAGGTTAGGAGCGGGACCGCGCAGACGCACAATCGAGGAGATAACAACACGTTGGGGACCGGTTCAGATTTTGTGTTAGCTGGTGGTGGGTCCTTCAAACCACACACGGCCCCTGCTCTCCACTCGCTCAAAAGGCCACACAGGAACGAATACGCGAGCAACAGACTCCCGCGGCATCGTGTAATGGGCTGGACTAACCTGGAGTCGCCAAATTCCTTTGCACCATGTCTTGCAAAACGCGAACTACGTGAACTCAGCCACCATGTCGGCCGCATCCTCCTTCACTTTGGGCGGTCCTTCTTCGCACCTACCTACGAATACAGCTGGGGGAGAGCTCCGAGACCACCCCAAGTCTCCACCACATACAAACAGCGTACGAGAAAAACGACGACGCCTGCAAACGTACACGGCGCGTATCACAACATACATGGCGGCTAGTCTACACCCATGTGTCTCACCCAGCTTCTCGTAGAGGCTTGATTTCGCCGCCATGACCCGCTGCCCAGCCTTCCTCTTCTTGGAGGCGGTCACCCTCTCGATCTCGTCCCTCTGCGACCGGTCCTCGACGCCCCTGTTGCTCCTCGCAAAGGGGTCTTTGCGCGCGCCGCCGCCGCCGTCCCGGTCCCCCGAGGATCGCTTTCCTCGCAGACCACGGAGCCCCCCGCCTGCGCTCCCGCCGCCGCCTTCAAGCTTGACCTTCTGCTCCTTGGCGTAGACGATGGCCTTGAGGTCTACCAGGGAGCGGCCGTCCACTTTGATGGGCTTGAGGGCGGCGTTTGTGTCATCGTTGAAGTGCAAGGACAAAAGAAAAGGGAAACATGAGTCTCAACCGGAATTTCCGGGCACGTGCATATCAGACGCTACGCGGTGTAGACGGTGTCAGAGGCGTGCCCGGAAACGATACCCCGTACAAAAAAGAACGACGGAGGGCGACTGCTACTGCCGTCGGAATCGGGCGCCAGTCAGGACACATTTTTCTACCAGTGTACGGACACAAGAAACTTCGATGGGCATTTCGGCATGGCACTCTCCCGTCGCCAATGTAGTTCGTGCGACAGAAACGAACATTGGGTGACAATCTGTTCGGCGGGAGGCGAGGGAGTTGCAGGTTGTTGTTGTTGACTTCACATTAAACCGTATGCCAGATGCTAAATGCCAAAATCTAGCAAAGACTCTCGGCCCGTGGTCACGAAAGTGCTAGAGCCATCTGAGGATCTAAAGAACACGCACACGTAGCAAGAAAAAGGTGTACAAGAGCCCGAAGAGGTACTACTACACCTATATATAATCCCTGCAGCACCGTACGCGTGCCCAAAACTGAACTACACGTCCGTCTCACCGTTCGACTACAGCAACATCACCCCCTAC
>CACKRE030005219.1:54597-67821 GCA_902602495.3 Ectocarpus sp. CCAP 1310/34
TCGCCCCCCCCCCCCGACCCCAACTCCTCTCGATCCAGGCGCGTGCCTAGCGTCCGTAGGGGTGCGAGAGTGCTCCTGCTTCACGGCGAGCCTCCGCGTGAGCACGGGACGGCCAGCTGCAGCGGCAGCACCAGCATCTCCCTGCCGGTCTAACAAGATAAATAGCACGAAGAACAGCAGTGGTAGGCCGGCTCGATTCTCACCGGCAAGAACGGCGACGGCGAGGGGCCGGCCGTCCTCTGCCGCATCCTCCTCGACCGCGGCAGCCGCAGCACTAGGTGACGGTAGCGGCGATGTCAGCAGCAGCAGCAGCAGTAGCCAGGGGAAACCATCCTCCTTCAAGAGCAAGGAGTCCACCACGCGACGCCGCCTGCGCCGGCGCCAGAGGCGACCAACACTTGTCGCAGGCGGCAGGGGGAGCCCAACCGCTGCCGAGCAACAGCAGCCGCAGCCGCCACAGGTTGATGCGGAGGGATCGATGACGACCAGCCAGCAGCTCAGCGCGGAGGTCTCGGCGCGCAGGAGCAGGTCGCGGGCGTGGGGGCTGGTCGGCTTCCCGCCGGGAGGCTTCTACGACGGCGACGCCGAGGGGCTGACCTCCTCCTCGTCCTCCTCCTCCCCGCTGGTTGGAGAGGACACCGCCGCCGACACGACGGTGGCGGATGCGACGGACAGCGCCCTGAGAGGGCGGTACCGCGAGGAGCACAGGGACTGGCAGGAGAAGCTCGAGCGCCTCGTGGACATGTCGGAGCCGCCGCCGGAGCTGCTGGCGGCGGCGGAGACAAGGTCCATCGGCGACACCATCATGCCACCCCGCCCCCCCGCCCCCAAGTCCTTCGAGGAGGAGGGGCAACAACGACAAGGGGCAGCAGAAGACGGCTTGTGGACGTCGAGGGCGATGCTGGCAGGGGCGGCCATGCTGTACGGAACCAACTTCGGCTGCGTGAAGCTGCTCGAGGAGTCGGTGCCCATGTCCCTGGCGGCGGCGCTAAGGTTCTCGGTTGCGCTGGTGCCGTTCGTGCCGTTCCTCAAGAAGGTCAACCCGGGGGTGTTCCGGGCGGGTGCGGAGGTGTGTGAGAGAGAGAGAAACGGATGCGAGCCTCGTCACCGGCCATGAAGTCTACGTCACCTAAGATGTGTGTTCTTTTTGATGTGTGGCCCCCCGTTGGGCAACAAACCAGCCAACGCCGAAATCATGCCGCCGTCGATCGGTGCGCCAACCTACTTGTCTCGAAAGTGTACTCTGCTATTGTTCTTGGTCCAATGGCGTTATGTACAACAGAAGTGCGCAGCCCGCGGGGAAGTACGCTGCCGAGGGTGTGTGCATGTTATTCCAGGTCTGAGTTTGTTTGTCCGGAGAGCGTGGGTGATTCGCGGTCGAAATGCGGGCCGTTGACGGCCATAGCACAGACAGGAGCAGCTGTTTGGCCGGACAAACATGCAGACCAGCAATTTTCGATTTTGAGTTCAAACTCGAACGAAATTACTCCTTTTGTGCAGTATTGGAACATGTGCACCTCATGAGCTGTTTCCCACCCCGGCCCTACTACCCCCTCCCGCCCGCCCCCAGCTTCATCACACCCGACATCCTATATTTTTCAACCTTTGACATGTTTGGGCTTGCCATTTGACTCGTGGCAGCTGCGGGATTTTGGGTCCTTCCCCCTCCCACATTTTGGAGAGGGGAAGGGAACGAACTTGTGAAAATGTGTTCGGGTTTGGTGTGGGGGCAAAAAGACCAAGAACCCTTTTCCTCAAAAGACAACCCCGCCCCCGGCCTTCCGGCATGTCAGGTCGGCCTCCTGAACGCGATCGGGTACTGGGCGCAGTCCGAGTCGCTCATGACAACCACGGCCTCCAAGTCGGCCTTCATTTGCAGCCTCGCGGTCGTCTTCGTGCCCCTTCTGGATGCCCTGCTGGGCGGGGACAAGAAGAACGCCTCCAAAGCCGCCCAAGAGGAGACCGCCGCCGGCGGCGGAGGCGGCGGAGGCGGCGGGGTGTTTGCGGCGATGAACGGGCCGTGGTTTCCCGCCCTCCTGGCGGCGGCAGGGGTTGCCTGCCTGGAGCTGATCGGGGTGGAGGGGGGGCCCAACTCGGGGGACGTCTGGGCGCTGGCGCAGCCGCTGTGGTGAGTGAGCTTGACTGATATTGCATATAGTGTGGTCTTGGCGGGGGGCGGGGGGGGGGGGGGGGCGGACTCTCATGTTTAGCAGACCGTGGACCACGCGTCCTCCAGAGGACGGAGCAGTTTGACGGGCGGGGGGGTTGGAAAGGCGACGAGATGAAAGTCGTGCGTTTATTGGTGAAAATGGTTGGGTGACTGCTGTTTGCTCTGCTCTCTGGAGATCCCCCGTCTCCGTTTGAAAGACGAGTGTGTGTGGCAGTGTGGTGCCCTTAGATAGGTATTCAAGGCTGCTTCTGCAGTCTACCAACACTGAAGGTCGATGCGTCCACAACACGCGAAACGTGTCAGGCCTATTGTTTGTCCAGGGTAAACAAAACTCGGAGTACTGATTGGAGGGGTGAATTTTAACGCGTCTACATTGGGGCTTGGGAGGCCTCCGCTCTCGTGGAGTCAAAGTGTCCAGACATTGAAACCTCGAACTCACGTGATTTGGAGCCAAACTTTCCGCGAAGAAGAAGGACTAGCCTACCAGCGGAGGCAGCATCATTTTTCCTTCGCCGACATGTGCCGTAGATAATGTATTGCTGACAGCGTCTCACCATTTCTCTCTCTTCACATGCTCATCAAACCCACTACCCTCCCCCCCCCNGGCTGGGCTTCTGGCTGACCGAGCGCTGCTCCAGGAAGTACCCTGAAGAGATCTTCGGCCTGGTCGCGGCTCAGCTCCTGACGGTCGCCGTCCTCGCCGTGGGGTGGTGCGCCCAGGCGGGCGATCTGCCGCTGTCCCTGGCGTCTCTGAGGGAGACGGTGCTCCCTTCGTCAGGGAACCTGGCGGTGCCATTCTCGCTAATGTGGACGGTGAGTTTGTTTTGTTTTATTTTATTTTATTTTTTTTCTTAGTATGACCCAACGAATCCATCTCTATCTGTAGAAAAAATTAAGATAGAATAGAAATGTTTATACAGAACACGTCGAATTTCATCTCTTCTTCCACACACGAATGAGAATCCGGGAATTGTTTCTTTCAGATTAAGTTTCTTTGAATGTTCTTGTGAGTTTTTTTTTTTTATTGCCATGACGGTCGCTCTGAGGGGATGGATCAGATGGTTCGCTAACCTAATCAAAATGGTTGTGTGCCCAATCTAGGTGGTGGGTTCGAGCCGATTTGGCATAGATGTATGTCGTGGAAAGCATGTGTCCGTGAGTACGTGAAAAAAGGACGGAGGGCACTGTCTCATCCTCCTCGCGCGTTGAAATTGAATGCAAGTAAACAGAACGCGCGCACATGAGCTTCCTGCTCTTGATGTATGTCTTCCTTCATCTGGCACTCTGCTGGCACTTTGCTGGCTTTGCAGTGTATCATATGTCATGTCTGCCATTAGTACGCATAATCATTTGCTTCTCTCCCAGTCTGTCTGTCTGTCTGTCTGTATGTATGTATGTATGTATGTATGTATGTATGTATGTTTGCATGTATGTACGTATGTCTGTCTGTCTCTAAATGCTTGGCCGTATGTATCCACGTGTGTTGTATGTCTGCCTGTCGGTCTCTTGATGTCCGTCTGTCTCTAAGCGTCTGTCTGTATGTATGCATGTGTGTTGTCTGTCTGTCTGTCTGTCTGTTTGTCTCTAATTGTCCGCCTGTCTGTCGCTCTCCTCCGGCGATTCTGTTGGTCCCTCTCCAGGGCCTCGTGACGACCTCCCTGACCGTCTTCGGCGAGACCGTGGCTATGAAGAAGGTCTCCGCGGCGGAGTCCACAATCATCCTCTCCACCGAGCCCATCTGGGGCACCGCCTTCGCAGCCGCCCTCCTCGGGGAGAGCATCGGCTGGAACACGGGGCTCGGGGCTGTCCTGATCGTTTCGGCATGCACGTGGACGAGCGTGGGCCCCGCGATCCAGAGCAAGATGCTGTCGCTCGCGGCGGCGGTGGCCGGGGCGGGGGCGGTGGTGGAAGGGGGCGATGATTTGGCGGAGACCGTGGGTACCGTCATCAAGGAGATCGTCAAGGACCCTTGAGGGGGACGGTGGGTATCACGCAGAAGTGTGGTTCCACGTGGCGGCACGGGGTTATCAAGGAGATTGTCAAGGACCCCAAAGGGAAAGCGTGGGTATCCATATCCTTGCAGATGGATATTTCTCATGTGGAGGTACGGTCAGCAAGGAGGTCGATCTTCATGGACCCTTCAAATATGGGTGGGTACCCATACGACCTTGCTGGGAGGTACTTGTTCTCATGTGGCGGGGAGGGAAAGCATGAACGGGAGGGGGGGAAGGGGTACCCTGATGATTTGCAGTGCAAGAGGCTGCTGCTGAGGTCTACCGCAGCATCGGATTTTTCCCCATCTGGGCGCAATGATTTTGATCGTCTTTTTTTCTGTTTTCTTTTCTTGGAGTAGATATAAAAGAACAAGCTGCCGCCTACGCTATCATAGCCTCCGGCGGAATCGCTTCTAGTTTTTGGGAAGGGTTATGACATTTAGCGGCTTGGTGTGAATGTTTCGTATCTTGTCTCCACGGCCGACATATTTGATTCTGGGTTTCCCCACCCGAATGGAGGCGTGTCTGTTTTTGTCAAGGCCTCTGTTCGTAGAAGTTGATATCTGACAATTTTGCCGTGTCTTGAAATCGCGATTTTTCTTGCGCGAAGCCTAACCATGATTTGCCATGGCTCCCACATGGACCGCGTGGAGAGTTTCGTGTGGTTTATTTTTGCTTGAAAAACAATGGAACGCGGAATGGTTTTTGATGCGGTACCGTTGGTGGAAGGCAAAGTACATCAGAGCCGTTGTGGGCTTTGTTTGATTGGTTCATGGAAACAACTGTGAACATTCGAGGGATCGTATGGAAAGAACTTCACGAGAGTTGAAAAGAATCAAAGAAGCTTCTTCGCGGATTGATTCGTGGAAGGAAGGCTTTGATGTAGGCTTGGTTGTTCTCCTAGTCAGACGACAGGTAGGATAAGTTTAGCAAAGAGAGCGTGCGCGTGCGTTGTCTACGTAAATGCCCTAGACGGTCTCTCGCGACACGTCATTTTTTTTTTTTTCGGTCGAGAGATTTCGACGAACGCAAAATGTCGAGAACAGGCAGACATGACCACCTTGACCCCTCTCTCTGTCAAGGCTGGAGAAGGGGGGGGTGTACTCATTGTCGTGCATGCCGTAGTCGGTAGACGATTGACCTCGCATCCCTACGACGCTGGACGTGACGATTGTTTGTTTGACCCCGGGGGTAGAGTGGCTTGTGGATGGGAGAACGACAGAAGAGGATGGCGCAAGAGTCATGTTGGTCGGGTACGGGCGGGCGACACGATTGGCACCTCCTCGCCCGATCGCTTTTGTAACACGTGGTACCGTAAGTTGATGTTTTGTGCGTCTTCGTTTGGTGGGTTGGTCTGTGGGGTGTTGTTCCGGAATGACACCGACTTGAAGCACGGAGGAAGAAACTAAGTCGTACGTCGCTGACAGGGTCGATCGGAGGGGGTGGGGCACAGGGATTCCCCGTGGGCGCGAGCAGCAAGTATGCCGATGAATTTCAAATGTTTGGCTGTCGTTAGCTGGGCTTCGATTGTTTGACAAGACGTTTCTGTGGGAGGGGGGGGGGGGGGGGGGGGGNGGGGGGGGGGGGGGGGGGGGGGGGGGGGGGGGGGGGGGGGGGGGTTGAGATAGAGGCGTTTGGTGCTTAAGTAGTAGAGATATAGATGGGGGTCAGGAGTTAGACCTGTGATGGTGCGTTTACCTCGTTGGTGTGTCTGAGAAGTTGGTGTGGAGACGGGAAGTGATGGACGGGACGACACATGCATAGATCCGGAGCGGGGGGAAACGGAGTGTACTTATTTGTTGGAAAGACTCTTTTGGGGTCCATGATTTGTTGACATGTGGTCCATGTATTGAGAACGTGGTTTGAACGAACACTTGAATGAAAACCGGTTATTTGTTTCATGAGGATTTCTTGTGTGATACAGTGCCGGAAAGTGTGAGCCCGAATACGGGTGCTTTGAAAAAAAAAAGAACCTTCTTCAACAAATTGAGCGGAACCAAAATATTCGTGAGAAAGCTCTCGCCAGCAGCGATCGAATAAGCCTATCCACAGCGCGGGGTTTTCGTTTTTGAGAAAGATATGGCTCCTTTACCATCAATGCAGAAGGCACTTCATCCCACAAGAATCGCCATGTCTCAACAACTACGGCGAACCCCGCAAAAAAAATTGCAGATTTGCAAAGCTCTCTTTCAGAAGTATTTTACTGCGGCAGAACCATACCCGAGCGTGGTGAAGAAGAACTTAAAAAAAAATCAAAATCCTGTGAACAAAAAAAAGAAGCATTTCTCCAGATTCTTCACCTTGAATTTTTGTCGTGGGGCAATATGATGATAACTCAAGGAGTAATTGAGCAATTCTGGAAAAGATTACAGGAAAATGACCGTAAGTGTTACATGTATATAAGGGCACATGTCCCCTTAGCGGTTTCAGTTTGTTTTCGTGTGCAATGGCATAGATGTCGTTCGCGCCGGCGCCCACAGGCCCAACACCCCGGTTCGAGTCCAGCAAGTATTCTCCCTAGTCTTTTTTTCCATACGTTTATCTTGAAAAATGTATGCAATTTTCTTNTTAGCGGTTTCAGTTTGTTTTCGTGTGCAATGGCATAGATGTCGTTCGCGCCGGCGCCCACAGGCCCAACACCCCGGTTCGAGTCCAGCAAGTATTCTCCCTAGTCTTTTTTTCCATACGTTTATCTTGAAAAATGTATGCAATTTTCTTCGACCTCATCAAAAAAAATTTGGTCACCGCGTCTTGTCGGTGCCATCACGGGCAATACGCACGTGAAAATAGTGTCGAAAACCATGACTTTAGTCAAAAGTTATGGCCGGTCAACCAAAATCGGTCTCACACTTTCCGGCACTGTATCGGCACGTATCGACGATTGAGGACGCCAAACCGTCGTGGCGATTGACACTGTTCCACAGGACACTAGGGAAAAATACCACAGCCGTCGTATGTTTGCCACTCGTCGAACAAAATAGTGACGTGTAGGAGCACGGCGCACAGGATTGGAGTTTTCATTTTTCTTGTGAAAGCTGGCCCTGCTTATAAATGTCTCGCGTGATTGGCGTGTGACGCGTGCTTCTCATATTTCACATGAAAATCAGTTCGCGCCTTTGCTGCAAACATGGGCTGCCACCAAGCACAACCTCTCATGCGATGCAAGACGATCGAAAAACATCCTTGCCTGGTCTTGGGTAGTTGGCAACGGCAAGCCTTCCTTCGACAATTATGTACCCTGGAGCACTCACGAAGGCACCCACGCCGAGCTATCGAAAACGCTACGACCGCTCTTGTGTCGAGCACGGGAGTGAACCGCATCCACCACTCCGATAAGGTCGCGTTTCCGCACCACCTCCTTCCCCCCTTATTTCCAGCGATGGAGAGAGAGTAGGCCGAAGAAACTTCACGTTCATGCACGTAACGCACCCTCGAACGTCGACTGAGGGGTCTACCTACCCAACCTGCTATTTACCGAACCTGTCGTTCTTGCAATCTCCATCCTGCTCTCCACGTCTGATCCTCCCCACCCAAACACGCGACAGCCACCGACCAAGTCCTTTCTATTTTGAGTCCTGAGTGCTTCGGGCAGCACCTCTCCCTAGGCGTTCAGCCACCTAGCACAAGGACGGCCACACGGCGGAAGTGGCGGCCCCGCAGTCCCTCCACCACAGGGTCAGTAAGCTGGACTCTTGACACACGCGGCGACATATGCCCTAGATCAGAGCCAATAACGCCGAGTGGGCTTGACTCTATGTACCCTATCTCGACCTGAGCCACCCATTTTCGCCTCTCGAGAACTTGATTCAACCAGACCGCGGTCCCCTCGCTGCTGGCCAATCAAACCGCCTGGGCGGGACTCCGACTGCATCGCCACCACGACCGCCTCCGACTTCCCTCGAAACCCCGCCTCCGCCGCGTCCATTCTCCGCACTGCCGCCTTCTTGACGACCCGAGTGTTGCTTTCGCGAGTGGGATGCTGCCTCCGCCGCCGCCGCCAGCGACACCTCCCTTGGACGCTTGCGGCCACCGCCACCTCCGCCGCCGCCGCCGCAAGGAGCGTTCGCGGCGCGAGCGGGAAATTGGCGGGGAAGGGAAGAATACAGCTGCTGCTGCTGCTGCCGCTGCCGCTGCTGTTGAGGTCGCGGGGTTGCATCTCCATTAGACACGGGTCTCGAAAACGATGAGGGGGGCCGCGAGGAGCGGGCTCCGCCGCCGTTACCGCTGAGGTGGAGTTGGCGGTGGTGGGGCAAGGAAGACGTAGCGGAGGACGACGACGACGAAGAGGTCGGAGGAACGAGCGATGCCGACGCTAAATCGCGAGAAGAAGAAGCGGGTTCGCGGTGAGGGTCTCGGTGACGAGCCGGGTGGCGGGCGGGCGACGAAAGGCTCGAGGTCGCCGCACCACCGCGGCCGCCACCGCCGCTGCGTGCCCCATCGCCGTCTTGCGACGGCAGGCGGGGGATAGTTCTCTTGACTCCGCCCCCGCCTGTGCCACCGCTGACATCGCGTCGCCGAGGGATGGTCCGGATCACCGCCCTTGCCCCCCCTCCCCTGCGAAGCGCTGCCGAAGACGAAGAACTTCCGCCGTTTTGGGCGCCGCCAAGCTTCTTCCCTCTCGGCGGGGGCGTTCCTCGCGTTCCTTGGAACGTTCCGTGCCGCGGCAACGCCGGCGGCGGCGGCGGCGGCGACGACAATGACGCCGACAACATCTCTCCACCCAACGAACGCGCACGGTGACATCGAACGGCGGTGGTCCAGCCAGCACCAGCACCAGCACCACCTGCGGCCCGAGCAGAGCCTACCGCCGCAGGCCTTCGCGGCATCGGAGAGGCGTGGTTGTGCGGGGAGAACGGGGACACCGGGAGCTCCCTGGGGGTCTTGAAGACTAGCTGGCTCCACCGCCTTACTATCTGAGAGAAAGGTCGAGGGCGGTTGCCGACAAAAGAACGGGGTCGGAGGATAGACGCAGGTTGGCATAATTGGGCGTGTGCGTGTGCGGTGGGGTTTCAATCGTTGGTGTCGTTTTCCGTGCCTTTCGGCGGTGGCCCCAAGCAGCCCTTGAACGACCGAGCGCTCGTTGACAACTGCTACACGCCATCAAGTGGCTGTACATTTTTCTCTGACGATGGGGAAAATATGCACTCCAATCACTTCTTTCGCACACCACTACGTCCCAATACCGCTACCACATGCTCTGTGACCTCAAAGCAACAGAAAGGCTGGGCGTGCAATAGGCAACGCAGCGGGTGTCACCAGGACGCAAACACACACTCGAGCGAAACCAAACGCCAGACTATAGCCCACACACCGGCCCTCTGCTCCCGAGCTCCCCTCCTCTAAAAACCTTAATTATTACTCCTTGCCTGCTTGATCAGCTCCCGGTTGTCTCGAGTCTCTCCCGGGCCGGCCGCCATCGCTACCACGAGCTTGCCGATACCGCTCTCCCGCAGGTGCGACTTCTGGACGGGCAGCACCATGAGCACCTTGAGCAAGGATGCCCTCTGGGGGGGCGGTAGGAATGGTCCGCCGTCTGGTGCTACCTCCAGCCATAGGCGGAGGACCGTCGGGAGCTGGGACGGCCACCAACACCCACCACCACCGAAAACAGCAAGTTTAAGGGCGGGCGAGCCAGAAGCGTCGAGACGATTGAGACGGCGGCTGGCAAACGTAGGTGTTCCACAGCGAGCAAGGCGTGTCGTGGATGCTTCCAAGGCCACACCGCTCAAGTAGGACATGAAGGTAACGGGACCTCTACGTGGCACTATCTGTGCAGTTGTAATACATCTCGGGTACTACTTCTACAGCAGTCCTTCAATGCTGGCCACACTGGACATGCCATGCCATCCCATTCCTCCTCCCATCCCCAAACAAATTACTGAACATGCCACGCCATCCCATTCCTCCTCTCCCCCCCTACCCCCAAACAACCTGACTCCCACCTGCGAAGACAGGAGTACGTCAAGGGTAGTGGCGTCTCCGTGTACAGCCACCCTGCGCAGCTCCTCTATCGTCTGCTCAACCTCCGAGGGCACCTTCGGGTAACCCCCGCCGCCCTCAGACACACCCATCCTCGCCGAACCCCCAACGGCCCAACCTCTGGAGCGCCGCTCCCTCTCCTTCAGCGCCACGCGCCGGAGCCGCTGCACGAGCGCCTGAACTTCCAAGTGTCCCAGGCGAACGTCCGACGCAGCGGGGAGCCGCGGGGTGGTCGTCGTCGTGCCTACCCCCGCCCTCCTTCCTCCTCGTGCTGCGACCCCCCCCCCGTTACCAACACTACCACCCCCGCCGGTGCGGCCGCCGTACCGCTTCACCAGCGACATCGTCAGCGGGGGCGGCGGCGGTGGCAGCAAGACCGGGGGTAGTGACGTACGCATCATCCTGGGACGTTTGAACACCCTGCGCTCCGGCTGCTGCTGCTGCTGCTGCTGCTGCTGCTGCTGCTGCTGCTGCTGCGGGGTGGGTCCCAGGGCGGCAGTGGAAGCAGCAGTAGAGGCGGCGCCGCCGTTCCACACAGGAGAGCCGGGGGAGGCCTGACCATTTGAAACGCTGCCGCGAACGGGTTGCTGTTGTTGTTGTGGCTGGGTTCTGGTTGTCATCGCCGTGCGTGGAGGCTGCTTCGAGGTGGAAGGAGCCTTGCCCTTCTTCTTTTTGTTCGTCCCTTGTGCTAACTGGAACCGAGAGGTTGCAACGCAACACGTTACAACACGGACACATGTGGAACGAAGGTTGCACACACAACAGGGCCAACCCCAATTTTCAGACACACACAACACGGAAACACGCGAGAAATAGGCAATGGGTCCATATTCGTGTCTGGAAAAATGCGAAACCGTATGAGCTCGATCTACAAACGTTTTGTGGCGAATTCGCGCTTCAAAACTGATGAGATTGAACGGAATCTGGTCCAATGCCTCCCACACAAATTGCCCCGGAGTCCGCAAAACCCAAGCACGGGCATTCCCGACAAATACAACGCACTGGATCTCCCTACCCCTACGAGACGGAAGCTGCACGTCAGCCCCTGGTGGCCGCTTTTCTGGACTAGCATTTTGCAGGGACATGAAATCTCGTATGGTGCGGCAGAACAACTCCGCGCGAAAACTACGGGGGCAAGAGTGGCCCCAAGGCAAGTGTTATCTCAATCAATCGGCACAGCACAACACAGCCGGTCATGACGCACATGGGGACAGCACACCACAAGGAACAAAAACGGTCCCCATAACAAAATCGGTGCACAGCCACCAAACAGCGCGCAAACACACACACACACACACACCTGCTGAGCAAGCTTCGCGTCAGCCCAGGACTGCGCCACGACCCCAGTCGCCCCGGCCGGCGGCCCTGCCTCGTCCTCGCTGCTCGCCAGCTCCTCCCCGTCCTCCTCGTCCGCGAACACGTGTCTCGGGGTCATCGCGGACGTCGCAGAGGCTAGGACTCTGGGCCAGAAGTTGGGTGCGGCGGCGCCGGCGGAGGCGGAACCGCTTCCGTCACGACGGCGACCGCTCCGACCCACGGCGCCGCCGTTTCTTCTATTCCCGCGGCGACGGCTGCTGATGCTGGCACCACCGGCAGCAGCCCCGCCGGAAACCCCGCCGCCTCCCGAAAGCACGCTCACAAGTCTCTCGCTGTCCTCCGAGCCGTCTCCAGATCTCCTCCTCGCCTCCGGGCTGGCACTGCCGTGGGGTCGGGGGCGGCTGGTGCCTCCGCCACCGCTGCTGACGGCCGTGCGGCCTCGGGTCTCCGTCGGGTCTGCTCCTTCGCCGGTATCGCCGTCCTCCGCGTCCGACCCGTGAACCTCTTCTTCCTCCTCCTCCTTGGATGATGACAAAGAGCCGGACGAATACCCCAAGCCAATCGCCTCCAGGTCCCCGCTGCTCTCCCTCACTTCGCTGCCCTCGTCGATAGCTTCAGCGATAGCTTCAGCGCCCGCCTCAGCCGTGGCCGCCGTTGTGATCGCCGCCGCCGCCGCCTCCGCGGCTGCCCTCCTTGTCCTCCCGCCCCCCGCGGCGCCGCTACCTTCTCCTGCAGCACCCGCCCCAGTGACCACCCCCTCCTCCCCAGATGACTCCAGTGGTTGTTGTTGCTGCCCCCCCCCGACCTCCTCCTCCACCCCGTCGTCGTCCTGCTCCTCCTCCTCTCCGTCGGACCCTGAGTCTACGGCCCACACCCGCTGCAGGATGGCATCGCGGCGGGAGTCGGCCTCTCGCCTGCGAGATTCCTCCTCTCGACGGGCCTGGCAAGCGGGGCAGAACCAGTCTCCCGCGGGGACCTCCCCCAACCCGCAGCAAAACGTGTGGGCAGCCTGTTTCATTGTTTGGAGCGTGATTAACACGGGGCGGGGGAAGGGTCGAGGACAGGGTGCATGAGGCGAGTACTAAAGGCGAAAAAAGAAAGCATCATCGGGTATTGGGATGCCTAAGCTAACGAGGACGAATAGCAGTCCCGAAGGCAGCTTTGTTGAGGGACCGCAGGTAAGGACATGCTCGAGAGGGTATTAAATCCATCCATAATATTGAATCATTCGGGCGAAGGCTGCCTGTAGATAGCACCACGATCGATAGCGTTGTGGTTGGGCGACTCGTGAAGGCTCTCCACTTGAGGCAGGGTGTGCAGAGGCGGATGCACCAGGCGACGACTAGGCTTTTTCCTTCTTGCGACAAAAGCATACACATGATCCCCTGCTTTCCTCTCATTGCATTGACGCGGCCGCGCGCCGAGCCACCAACACGCGACCCCACCCGGCGAGGGAGCAATCACACTATCTCTACGCGGAACCAGCTCAGCCTATCAGCTCGGCGGCTCACATTGCCGCAGCCTGGGCCATCGCACAGCATCAGCTGCTCCTCTGCACCTCCGTCCTGGCAGTGCAGGCACACCGCCCGGGCCCCCTCCGGCTCCGGCTCCTCGGGGATCAGCAGACCGCCCAGGTGGCCGTTGGGAGCGAACAGCCCTCCTTCGTCCAGCGGCCGTGGCCTCCTGCTTCCTCGGAATCGCTTGACGTGGTCGTCTCTCAGCCGGGTGACCACGTAGAACCGACTCTGACAACGGGCGGGGGGG
>CACKRE030005220.1:0-10021 GCA_902602495.3 Ectocarpus sp. CCAP 1310/34
ACATGTTGGTCCGGATATTCAACTGGATATGGAAACACGAGTACGCGCCAAAGAGATGGAGAGAAGGAGTAGTCGTGAACCTGTTCAAAAAGGGAGATAAAACTGACCCGGGGAATTATAGAGGGATAACCTTGCTGAGCACAGTGGGGAAACTCTTTGGCAAGATGATAACAATAGAATGGGAGACATGTTGGAGGGGAAACAAAAGATCAGCGAAGGACAAGCTGGATTTAGACCAGATCGTAGTTGTGTAGACCATGTATATACGTTGAGTAAAATTATCCAAGGTAGGAAAGACGCCGGGCGTACGACATACTGTTTCTTCCTAGATGTACAAAAAGCCTACGACACCATTTGGCGCAATTGATTGTGGAAAAAGATGTGGGAGATAGGGATCCGGGGAAAAATGTGGAGGATGTTGAAAAATATGACAGAATGCACAAGAAGTGCAGTGATGTTGGATGGGGAAATCTCGAAGTACGTGGATATACTCCAAGGAGTCGCACAGGGCTGTACGATGTCACCCACTCTTTTCAAGATTTACATCAACGACTTGATAAGGGCGGTTGAAGCAGTAAGACAGGGAGTCCAAGTAGGGGGAAAGAGTGTGTCCGGACTGATGTTTGCAGATGATTTCGTGGGGGTGTCTGAAACACCAGAAGGGTTGTAGGAACAAATAGATGCGGCAGTAGGATACACCCGAAAATGGAGACTGTCGGCGAACGTAGGAAAATGCGCAGTAGTGGTCTGTAACGAAGACAAGAAAAATCCCGTAGAATTCAAATGGAAATGGGGGGAGGAAGAACTACCGGTAGTAGACAGGTATACGTACCTGGGAGTAGAGATTTCGAAGGAGTGCTCATGGGACGCACACATAGCAAAGTTGATTGGGAAGGGTAAAGCTCAGATAGGCAAGATGGACGAGATCCTTACGGACCCACACCTAGACACTAGGATTAAGAGGTGTGTTCTCTTGAATGTGATTGTACCTAAGCTAGAGTATGCAGGAGAGGTATGGGAAGGTAACGAAAAGGCCGTCAAGCAGCTGGAAACGGTGCAGATGGCAGCGGCCAAGAAAATACTAGGATGTTCAAGTACAACGAGCAACACTGTATTGAGAGCAGAACTGGGAATGTACTCTCTTAAAACAAAGAGAGACATGCAAAAGTTGAATTGGCAGTACAAGGTAAGTAGAATGTCGGACGATAGACTACCAGCCATGGTTGACAAGGCAGCTTGGGGAAAAGCGACTCCAGGGAAGAAAGGAATCAGATGGGACAAGGTGGTAGAGAGGGTTTGGAAGGAGATAGGAGACGAGGAGGAGACATTGGACACGGAAGGGTTCGGGGGGTTCAAGAAGAAAGTCAAGGAGATGCTAGAAAGTAGGGAGGAGGCAACCCTTCGGAAGAAGGTACGAAGCGAAGACCACTTGGAGATATACGGGAAGTTGAAAGAAGGGATAGGGATGAAGAGTTACTTGGACGGCCCCATGGACTACGCAAAAAAACTGAAGTTGCAATTTCGAGTAGGCGATCTGGACTTGCCAGAACGGAGGAAGAGGTACAGCAGCCGTAGGAGAGAGGAAGAGGAGGATAGACAGACATGTCCATGTGGCAAATCGGAGGAGAGTAGACCCCACATAGTTGGGGAGTGTGAGCTGTACAGGAAGGAAAGAGAGGATCTCGAGGAGGACATGAGACAGAGAGGGTGTGACATGGACAAGTTTGGTAAATTAGACAACAGCGAAAAAACGATCGCGGTAATTGGGGATAGATGGTGGGCACAAGAGGCCGTAGAGGACGGGGATAAGATGTGCAAGGAATTTTTATGTAGTTTGTGGCAGAAACGTAAAGAGCTCCCAAATGTTGGTGGTGTCTCTAGTAGGGGTAGGAACGGTGCTCCGTCTCGAAAGGGACGCGTGGTCAATGGTCAAATGACTACGGCAAGCAACAAATGAGTACGCCCCCCCCCCCCTCAATCCCCCTGTTGCGCGTGCCGCTCGAATCGTTCTCTCTCACCGCCACAACCGCCCCCCTGGTCTCTGCGGCAAGTGGTTCCCTCCGCGATATCATCGCCTCCCGCCGGTGCTACCAGCTCCTTGTGCTGTCGTCGAGTGGAACCATTGCCGCGCGGTACTGAGGGTGCCAGCCTATCGCCTTTGGCAGCAGCGCCCGCGGCGGCGAAGGTGGCGACGGGCTGGCAAGCATTGCCATCGTCGTCTTTGAGCTTGGCGGGAGCTTGCGGCGTGGGGAGAAGGATGACGGCCGCGCCCGCTCTTTGCAGGCTCGAGGCGGCCGTTGCCACTATCCTGGAAGGGTCCTACGGCGGCAGCAGCAAACAATAAGGGAAATCACGACGACATGGAGAGGACACAGGTAAGTTGGCGACTGAAAACACCGATGGGGGACGCGCGGACGGACAAAAGGAAGGGGATGAGCAAACGGAGAGTCTGTCGGAGTCTCTCAACTGGAGCAGGGCGAGAGGTAGAGGCTATCGGAAGCATCTCAATCGGAGCAGGGGGAAGGCGGAGGCTGTTGGAAGCATCTCAACACAGCAATGAAAGACCACAAAAATAAAAACACACACGAAAACACGAACCCCAGCAGCCTCGGCCCCCCCAGGGCCCTCCTCCGCGGCACCTCCGTCGAGGGCGATTGTACATTCGATAGCGAACGCGATTGCTTGCCGGTCGCGGAATGGTTTGCGGTTATGCGGGGCTGCTGGGCATAGGGTGGGGTGTGGGGGGACAAGTTGGGTGGCAAAACGTATTTCACGTGCGTCGAGAACAACTGCTGACGCCGCCAATGGTACAGAAACTCGCACGCACGCGGGAAAACAATGACACACGCAGCGATAGACATCGCGTGTGAAGTCGCAAGGAACAATCGCGCTCAAGAAATCCATCGCACACCCAAATGCCACACCGACAAAGCAAACAAGTGCCAAGTACAAAGGGCGGACTGGACAAGACCAGACTCGATGCATGGAAGGCACCTGAACGAGACCGAGAGCCGGCATTGATCCCAGGCCAACGACGAAGACGGGCTTGTTGTCCGCCTCGCACCTCGCAAGGAATCGGACCAGTCGATCCGGGGGTCGGTAGCGCGGTGAGAGTCTCGGGAAGGACCAGAAGCCGCACACGTCCGCCTACATCGCATGTGTGTGTAGCACAACGTGCGGAGACAGGAACAGAGCGAAAGACGAGAGGGGCGACAGAGAGCGAAACGAACGAACACGTTGTTCAATGTTCACACAGCGAAAAGGAAAATATCGGCGCCATGAAACCAGAGCTCGCGCTTGCCCGGCATCCTGCGCGTGCAAAAACCGGAGAAAAAACACAGGGGCAGAGCGTGAACGGGCTTGCGTGTATACATGTGCAGACAACGGTACGTTGTTGGCTAAACGAGTGAGGTATTCGCAAGCGCACCACGCGCGCGCCACTCTCTGCAGCCCGAAATACACGAGTGTGTTTGCCCTTCTTATCCACGCGACTGTGAGAAACACTCCTGTTGTTTGTTGTGCGGCATACGGGTCTGGTTCAGGGCCGCATGCTGTCTGCCATGGCTACAAACTAGAGAAGGGTCGCAGCAATCGCGAACAGTTCGAGCGCAGGAGAAGCAAGTACTCACAACACCTGTGGAGTTGTAGACAGGTAATTAGCAGCACCCGACCCTTCACATGTATGGAGCATCTCCATCCAGCTCACCTGTGCCGGCCAGTACCCCGGCCTGGGCAGCACCGCGGGGCTAACCCCGAACAGGATTGGCGGTGCCCTGGGAAGGCTGTTGTCACTGCTACGTTAAGCAGGCAGCGGCAGGGTAAGCACCGCACACATATCCCGCGACGTGCCAAACGGCATGGTGCACACAGATGTGCGGGGGGGGGAGGGACGTCCCGGTCAAACAATCGCCAGTGTCGCGGGCGACGAAAAACTTCAAATCCACGGAAATGTGACGCCAGAAAAAGGCGTGTGGAGCACGTTGTTGCTGTTTTCAGTATTATGTCTTCTCTTCTAGCAGACTTGAAGCTGCTGTTGTAATCGGTTTGTATGTCGGCGCGTGTATCGGCGGGTTCAATGTGATGATATGGATGTAAGGTAGAAAGCCGTGGTAACCTGCCCGTTGTACATAGCTTTCGAGGTAAATTTTTCCTTTGGAAAATTACGGAGGGGGGGGTGCGACCCACGCGGCGGTGTACTAGGCGCGGCAAAACCATCTGCCCCCCCCCCAACCCCACCCCCTCGGAGTAGAGATCGCCAAAGACTGCTCGTGGAATGCACACTTGTCCAAGGTAGCGGAAAAGGGCAAAGCACGAGCACGGAAGCTGCACCCAATACTCGCAAACCGGCACCTCAATACACGCATCAAATTGACGGTTTTGAAGAGCGTAATCGTACCGCCGTTAGAATACCCCGGAGAAGTATGGGAAGGAAATATGAAGGTAGTGAAAGAACTCGAGGCGGCGCAGATGGAAGCAGCGAAAATCATCCTACGATGCTCCAAGCGCACAAGTAATGCAGCCGTCAGGGCAGAATTGGGGATCCAATCCCTACGGTCGCGAAGAGACGCGAGAAAGCTGACATGGCAGTATCGCATGTGCGGGATGGGAGAGGAGAGGTTGCCGAGGATTGTATGGGAGGCGANGGATAAGGAGGGTCTAGAAGTGTACGGAATGTTGAAGGAAGGAATAGGGCCCAAGGATTACCTAAATGGGCCAATGGATGCAGGAACAAAGCTTAAGGTCAAATTCAGGACCGGGGACATAGGCCTTCGAGAATGTCGACGAAGACATAGGACGGTAGACAACGAAGACGACGAGTTCAAATGTGATTGCGGCTTCGAATGCGAAGACCGTGTTCATGTAGTCGCGGAATGTCCGTTGTACAAGAAGGAGAGGGAAGTGTACGTGACTGAGCTGGGAAAAATAGATGGAACGTACAGGGAGATGTTTGAGGCATGGAATAGAGAGGAAAGGACGGTAGCTGTACTGGGGCATAGGAGGTGGGTTGAAAAGGCGGGAAGGGATATCGTTAGGATAGACAGACTAGGGAAGACATTTTTGAGCCACCTTTGGCAAAGTAGAAAGGAACGATTGGCCATCCGTGATCGGTCCTGTGGGAACAATGCTCCGTCCTCTCGAGCACGCGTGGTCAATGATCTAACCGCGAAGGCATGCAAAACAGAAGAGTACGTCCCCTCCCTACCCAACCTTCCCCCTCTGTGCGAAGCATCATCCATCGACCCTTACTCTGCATGCATGTGGTAAGACAGTTCTGGCCACGGCCTCCCTTTGAATGGCTTGTCTTGTTCTTGGTAAGCAGCGCTACCGCGTCGGTTCATGTACAAGATAGACAACTCGGTCAAAACAACCAAGCTGGAGATATCAAGGTGGAGAAAGGAAAGGGCGGGTACATGGACGATCGCCACTCGAGCCAAACGGACTGTTTTTCTTCATGGCACGCTCGACGGAAATCTAACATTTCACAGCGAAAACCGTACCTACACCTAGAATTTACCGTACACCGACGCGCCCACGATCTTGGGTCTACGTATCGGCGATAACCCGCAATGTGTACGAACAGGAAAGGTGGCGGCCATCGCAAAATCACGAGCCAGGTGGGCGTGCGGGGGTTGGGTGCCCGCTCGTCCGTTCACTCACGCCGGCGAAGAAATGTCTGGCAGTCCTCGACCTTGCCGCCATCGTCGATATCGGGGCAGAAAGAGGGGCAACATCCACAGCTCCAGGTCCGCCCTCGTGATCTTGGATTCGACCAACCACGTCAAAGCGAATGTCGAGCACAACAGCGGTAGTGGCGCCCGTCCGACAGAGGAGGGGCAGTTCATAAAGGAGGGAGTTTACACACGAAGAGAGAAAAGTGCGTAAGGCATGCTGCTGATCGAGACTGCAGTGTTGGTACTGGTGCACCAAGCTTATCGCAATCACGTGGGGCAAGAGTTACAATATACCTCGTTGCCGTTGCTGGTATCGCCATCGCCATCTCCCACTCTGCCATCGATCCTCTCCAATAGAGCTCGAGGAAGAACACGACCGAGCGCCACCCCACCGCCGCTACTATCGTTGTCGAGGAAAACACGGCAAGGACGGTAGATCGAAACGCAAACTAAGCGCGGCGCGAGCAACGCCATGTGGAGGGGGCAGATGCGGCTCTGAACACTCATAGCCGTACCACAGCAGTGCAGCCTTGGTGCAGAACTGGTTCGTGGCAGCTAGTTTCACATAACGGTACAAGTGTAGATTACGTAGGGATATGCCGTACTGTTATTTACCACGCATTGCGTGTGCCGATGGGCTGACAGTCGACAAAAAATGCCGCCAGCAACGCATACTCAGAGACGGCAGAAGCAGCAGCTGCGCAGCCATCAACCGTAATACATACGCAGAAGGTTCATTCTACTTTATGGCACAACCGTATGACACATACCTCGGTGCAACGCCTGGTGATGCGCACACGCACGGGATGCCCAAGGCGTCGGCCAAATGATACCCGAACGCAGAGTAAAGGTTGAAAACCAATAACTGCTCGAACCATACATGGTGAAAGCGAGGGGCGCGGGCGGGGGCGGCGGCGAGGCGGAACGGGCAGCAGGGAGCACATCTTGTTTGTAAGGCAACCAAGTGATGTAAACCACATTGGTGTTACCGCTCTTGTGGACAGGCCAGGGATGCTGCTCCACTACTCTGCTTTCTCGGGTGCAGTAGTATACCGCAGTTGCACGTTCCACAGAACACGAGTGCAGAGCGCGTGGCCGTTGCAGTTGTTGCAATGGCCCACACCCAGAGCTTGGAGACTGTGTTTCGTGTTCCACTTATGACATCCGTTTCGGTCATGCCACCGTTTCTCTGGCTCTAAGCGTTGTTGACGCTTCCAGGGGGATGGAGGGGGAGGGGGGTATCACCTCCCTGGCCGACAAAGAATCGGTCAGTCAGGGGAGGGACTAGTGCGGTGTCAATCAAACGGGGTAGTTGAAGGAGCGCTCTTCATCACTCTCCTCTCTGCAACACGCGACAATAGCACGCTCTCTTTTCTGCCACCCGCCAGGGCAGCGGCTACCGCCGCCGCCGCCGCCGCACATTCGGTTTGAGGTCCTTCAAAACGCTCATGCACGCGTCCAGCTCTTCGCGAACGGCGCCTTCTTCATCTCCCACGTCTGCTGCTGCTACTGCAAGGTCATTGTCTCTGGCAGTGCGCTGGCCTCTTGTGGCACCGTTCGCATTCACCCGTTGCTGCGCCTCACTTGTTTCCCCTAGTTGTCCCGCAGAGGCTGAGGCATCCTCACCATCATCATTGTTCGAGACACCAAAGAGAACAGGCACGTCGACAGGACACAGCCTCGGCGGCGGCTGGCTCACGTCAAAGGTGCCCTCCATGAGGCCTGGTTTCGGTTCATGCAGCGCGCAGGGGATTGGTCGTTTGGGCGGTGAGTTCTGGGTGTCTCCATCACCGAAACATTTCGTGAAGTCTCTTGAGGCTGCTTGCGCGGCCGAGTTATTTCACCGGAGAGGACGCCGAAGCGGTATCCTTGACTGTTGAAACCTTCTAAAGAACCTGTGTTGTGTGAGCGTCCTCTCTGTAACAAGGTGCCGACGCCAGGCCGACGCCAGAATGCGCCGAGAGTGCGCAAAATGCCCACCTCCCAGCAGGTCGCAGTGGCATCGATGAGTGACGACGCATACGGCGCTGCTGCTTGCGTTGCTTCGTTTCCTTCGGCGTTTGAAATCCCGATCATCACCACTGCTGTGGGCACAACGATGAGCGCCGTCCACCATGTCAGCGTCCACCTGTGACTGCTGTAATGCGCCTTCATCCTCATGAACACCTTGTTCGTCTTGCCGCCGGGAGCGGTCCGAGTCTACTTCTAAGGATCCAAGCGATGATGCCAGGGCACAGAGCGGCAAACAATCACCGATGGAACCAAGAGCGAGAAACACCACCTCCACGTTAGGATCGGCGGTATCGGCCTTCTGGAGGTCTAAGGTCTTGTCTCGCGTGGCCATGCTAGGGTGTAAGCACACAGAAGCATGCAGCGGGATCAGCCACAGCAGCTCGCACGCTAGCTGGCAAGCACGCAGCACGCACCACACAGCAACAGCAGATATGCGGCGAGTTTTCACACTGTTGGCCGTTGGCAATGGTATATACCATTGGCCGTTGGCGTTGGTTCTCCGGGGGGTCACGCCAACAGCAGCCTTCCCGCTTATACCCCGTCACCCCACGAGGCTCCGTCGCAGCACTCGCCGCGTCGTGGGGCGCGACCCTAGCATGGCCACGCGAGACAAGACCGATTCCGCTCTACCCTCGAGGGCAGATTCCCGGGCGCCCCCGCGTCGTCGCTCATTATACTGCGCGTGCAAGTGTGTTGCCGGCTCCTTATTATCGCTGCTGGTGCGCTTCGAGTCGGAATTCTTCATCAAAGAGGTGCTCTGTAATTAATCAAAGCTGTTGGTGCGCCCCTACGCGGTATTTTTCATTACGAAGGCGCTGGAAGGAAACAAGCAAAGTAGTGATAGTGTTGGGGGGGTTGAGTGGACAGACAGTCGACCCCGCTTTAACCCCCTTACCACGCACAGAAAATTCGGCGCTCTTGCGAAATTTCTGAAATGTAAGAAAAAGCGCGAACGACGCCTGCTGATTGGATGGTCCAGACAGTTCCATCGCTGGGAGTGCAAAGCTGCCTTCCCACTTGAGCCGTCTCTCAACAATCCCTATCAAATGTCCCCTCGATCGAGGGGAGACATTTGATAGAGATGATATACAGCAACTGGCGGGAGCTTGGTAAACGGGGCACGGAAAGGAGGTTTTCAAGATATTTCTCTAGAGGGAAAGCGAGACCTTCTAACCCAAGCCCTAGGTTGCCCGGTGCCTCCTTTCAACGGTGGGCTAGGTACTTCTTCCGCGCTTGCCCCTAGTAGTAGCGCTTTCCACCCAAGGGTAGACAGACGCGGCGCAACTTCGCTGTTGAACCCGCGGCGTATTCGCCCCTCGATTCGACAAGGATTCGACCTGTTCATTACCCTCATACTCCTCCACTCTACAAAGCATCCATACCAAACTAGAGTCGTCCCCGTGTACCCTGGCACCCCCCTGGTCGAGTAGTTCAAAGGAGGAGACAATCGTGCCATTCTTCGCGAGGTAAAGCAGGTAGGTGAAGAAGATGGGGACAAAAGGTGTCCCCAAAAGGCGATCATCTAGCCCTAAAGGGGTTGTTAAAGCGGGGTTCGGTTGCGTCCTTAAAATTCAGGGGACGATAGCTCACCATCCCCGGGGCCAATGGCGGAGGCATGCTATACCTCAAACTACGCGTCTTTTGCTAGGTAAAGAAGGGGGTGGTACGAAAAGTCAGCATCGATCGCCGAGAGACGACTGGCTACTGTTTGTTGACGTCGATCGAGCATATGTATTTACAATAAATACATTGAAATGACATGTATTATGTACAGCAGTCAGGGACGTGTTGAAAAAAACTACTACATAGTACACCAGTTTGTTGGCTGACTAATAAAGTACTGCATAGCTGGCAGCGGAAGAAGGAGGAAAGTCCAAGTAGACATATGTTTATCGCATCATTTTTGTGAAGAAACAAAAAAACGAGCGTATAATTATTTCATAAGCGTCGCGCCGAGGAACACCAACAACCAGTAGTTAGTCTACATATAAATTATCACTTTCCCGGCGGAGACAAAAAGACGCTACCCTGATGTTGTTGTTGTTGTTGTTGTTGTTTCTCACATTTGCTCTAAAAAAAAAAGTTTGGGAGCCCGTGGTCTCAAAACCCAGCATACACGACCCCACGAAGAAACAGAAAAAAATAGGGTACAAAAACCACTCGGAAGAGAAACAAAATGATAGAAAGAAAGACCAGCTACCGCACCAAACGAGAAAGAGCGTCGAGGAGACCGATCAAAATAAAATAAAAGGAGAACGGGGAACGCTTCCCACACCCGCCTACAACGCCGGAGGGTTCCGTGCCGGGTTCCCGCCGACCAGGCATCCCCCGCCCTG
>CACKRE030005220.1:13344-72796 GCA_902602495.3 Ectocarpus sp. CCAP 1310/34
ATCGCTATGCCCACACCGTGCACGCCCCTCTTGTCCTTGGTGCCGGCACGGGCACCACTCCAGATGATCACGTACCCGTCGTGTGTAATCGCGCCTTGTCCCGCTCGTCGGGTCTCTTGGAGTCCTATCACATCACAGTCGGTCGCGGCACAGATCTGCATGACCGTCATCACGTTGTGTATTTTCCTTCCACATGCAGTAGTAGCGGCTGCGGTTTAAGAGAGGGTTGGTACAAGCCAATTTTGCTCTATTAAATCGGTATTTCTGTTAAACCGTTTTGGCTACGCTGTAAGAGAGTAGTAGTATTCCTTTTAACCATATCTATCTCACTTTAAGATAATATTTCCTTATACCGTAGCCAACTCGAAAGGTCGTGGAACACTGACTGACACCCTGACGCCCACTCCTCCAGCAGTATGTGCCGTCAGAGCTCATGTAGAGCCTATCATATATTTACATATGTCACATGACCCAGCTAGCGTCAGCACCTACCTTTGGCTAGCTCCACACACACACAGCTTTACTTTGTCTGTTTGTTGGTCGGCGAGCGATATGGACCCAAGTCACGGTACGCTCTTGGCACCTACCTGTGCTGGGAGATTGGACTATTAATAAGTATCATGTTGTCGTGTGGCACACTTAGTGCGCGTGGAAAAACATTATAGAAGTATTTGTTGCTTGTTGTGTTGTGCTGCACACTGTACTCGCATCTCAACTCGAAGTACAACGCGAGCCCATGGCTGCACCAGCATCCAAGGAAAAATCTACCGACGAACGTACTGAAGAACGAGAAGCACTCGGTGGGGTATACCCCACCCATCCCCTTCAAGCATGCATGAACACACAGCTGTCAGACAGTGGGCTCACAACCGGTCGCCCCGGTGGTCTAGTGGGTAGCCTCGCAGCCTGCTAAGGGCCAGGTCATGGGTTCGAGTCCCGACAGAG
The DNA here is from genome assembly GCA_902602495.3 of Ectocarpus sp. CCAP 1310/34. Taxonomy (NCBI): domain Eukaryota; class Phaeophyceae; order Ectocarpales; family Ectocarpaceae; genus Ectocarpus; species Ectocarpus sp. CCAP 1310/34. The sequence goes on from CACKRE030005220.1 coordinate 14,290, forward strand.
CGGGTTTTTTCTCGCTAATTTAATCCTGGTCTGTCTCCGTTGGAAGCGACGTGCTGCAAAGAAAGCTCGTTATTAGTGAAGAACATGACCGACTTCATAAGTCGCGAGGGAAGGAATTGCTGCATGTACCTTTCTCGCGAAAAAAATGTCTCAGGCACGAACCGCACGACGGGGTCCAACGCCCTCCTCCTATCTATGTGACCCCGGTTGGGTCGTCTAGCTGGTAGAAGTGGAGGATAGGGGCCAGAGGGGCAGACGACAGAGAGAGTCCAATGATGGGAGAAAACAAAAAAAAACAAAAAGAAACCACAACAAAAACACACTTACCTGCTGTTGTTGTTGTGCTTCGCTTGTTGGTTCGAGCTTTGATTGAGAAATCTCAAAAGCGTTCAAGCGTGCGATGGGTAACCAGGCTAGCACGGGAGGCACTGGTCGCACACTAGTCTTCTAGGCCTTCGCGCACAAAAGTGTAGAGAGGCGTACAGCAGTACATACATGTCGCACCAATGGTGGTGCGTAGCAGCGTCTGTCTGTGTGTTGTTGGTGTCATGTGCCCCTCTCCGCGGAAAGAAAGAGAGAGAGAGGCCGCTGCTGCGGCTGCTGCTGCTGCTGCAACTGATCTCTCCTCTCGCTTCCTCCGCCGATAGCTAACAGCAGCAGCAGTGTATGGCACACCCTTCTCCCACCGTCTCGCACTCGCTGTGGTCTGTGTCTCCCTCTCCCTGTTTGTCCATGTCTGGCTCTCTGGCTCTGTGTGTGTGTGGTGTGTGTGTGTGTGGTGTGCGAGGCTATCTGTCTTGCTTGGTTCAAAATCAAACGGCGCCCCCTCTCGGTGTTGCAAGAGGCCAGAACTTCCTTGCTTCAAGTTGGGTACCGGGGCTGCGCTATTTCGACGCACTGAGCACGGATTGAAAAAGTAGCAGTTGGGGTAGCTCGGGTAAAAAATATTACTTGTTTGTTGTGAACACGTCGTCTGTGTCTTAGATTGCAGTTTGGTGCCGAGATGGTGAAATGGGCTGGAACCTGGTGGGTAATATATATATCGAGGCTGGTCACAGACAGACAGACAGACGGACAGACAGACTTACTTGAGCCCGTTTTGCCCCCCCCTCTAAATAAACAGTTTTTTTTTTTAACAAAAAGCGTATTAAGAAAAATGGCTCAACTTTGTACGCAAAAAAGAAAAAAGAAAAAAGGGGGCCAAGAAACATAGCTCAATCTCGGCCACAACGTAAGTAAGAAACGCCCCCAACCAACAAGAAACAAACATAATGATGGTGCAATACCCCCATGACGTCAGATATCTGCGGTGCCCCCAACCCCCTCCGAAGCTGAACAGAAGCGAAAGATTGTCTGACCAAGTAAAGGAAATCTGCGTTTTGTGAGAAGCGGCAGAAATAAACCTTGGCCAATCAGAAAGCAGGAAGCGGACGAGCGTGTTGGTGTTCTGTTTTCAGTCTGTACTCGCTTCGCCGTGTTTACCGGGGGCGAGCGAGAGCACGTGTGCGTGTGGTGGCCAAGGGTTGTTTTCTGCTGTGGCGTTTCTTTTTGGCACGTGACGTTTCGTGGCGTGACGTATTGGACGGGAGAAGTTTCGCGTCTACGTTTCCCCTGTGTTCGGGGCGACATGGATTCGCATCCAAATCTCGGAAAAGGGCCTGCCGACGGTATCCGTACGTCCATGAATGCCTCGATCACCGACGGCGGCGGCAGCAGCGGTGGTGGCGGTGTCCCTCCCTCCGCCACTGTGGCGGGCGCGGCTGCCGCAATGGCATTGGCAGCCCAGGACCAGCAGAACCTGCCGCCGCAGCAACAGCAGCCGCCGCAGCAGCAGCCGCAACAGCAGCAGCAGCAGCAGCAACTTCAACGTCAGCAGCAAGAAGCGGCAGCTGGGGCCGCAGCCGCGGCGGGGTCGGCGGTCGGCGGGGACGAGGCACGGCTGGCCGACGGCATGGCTGGTTTATCCGTGGAGGGCCTCGGTGGGTCGTCTACGATGGCCGGGGGGAACAACCTGGGTGCCGGTGCGGCGTCGGGGGCGCCGGGTGCGTTGCAGCTTGTGATGTTGCAGCAAGATAACGAGAATCTCGTTGCGAAAGTATCGGCTTTGGAGCAATCCCTGCAGCAGTTGCTGAACAACCAAGGTGGGGGCGCGGGTTCGCACGTGGTCGGCCCGCATGCTGCTGATGGCGCGGGAGCCGCGGTGGCGGTCGGTGCGGGTCTTGGTGCAGCTGCTGCTCCTGGGTCGGACGCTGATCGCCAGCGTCGCTTCGCAAAAGCGGAATTCGAGAGTACCGCTTCTGCTTGGCGTGCGGGACGTTTGATGTGGGCGCTGCGTGGTAAGCGGGGAATTGACGTTCCCAACAAAGAGACCCTGCAAACGATGATGGGGGGGACCGTTACCGGCACCGACAAGACTTTGCAGCAGCTTCGGACCATGTCCGGACTGAACGTACTCGACTTCTTTCCCGTTGGCAATTCCGGTAAGCTGTCAGTCCCGGACCACTTCGATTTGACCTGTGCTGCGATCGTTAACGTGTTGAAATTTGGTCTCTCTGCCACCTCCGCGGACAACGCTGCAGCTCTGGCGCGCTTGCTGCCCATGGAGCAGGCCATGCTTTCGGCGCGGGGTACGCTGCGCATGCAAGCCCTCCGTCATATGGGCGATTTTCAGGGGAGGGGGTCGCGGGGGACCTTCGCCGACCTCCCTAACGACGATTTTCGGGAATGGGCAAATGCGGTAATGTTGTGGATGTTACCGATGCAGAATTTGCCGGTGCCGCCGGAGTCTTTCGAGCGCTTTGGGCCCCCCCCGGTTCCTCGGCTCGATGGCATCAACGGCTTCTCCATGTCCGGGAGCATTGCGCTACGGATCTTCGGGACTGTGGGTGGTGGAGGGTCTTCTGGATCGAGTGGGGGTAAGAGACGGCGGGGGGACTCCCGCTCCGCGGGTGGGGACTCCAAACGCCGGTCGAAAGTGTGTTTCGAATATCGCGACTCCCAAACATGCAGGTGGGGCGACTCCTGCGTGTTCCGCCATGCGACTGGGGGCGGCAAGGGTGGCGGCGGCGGTGGGGGTCGCGCTTCGGGTGGAGGGGGAGCCTCGGGCGCCGCGACCGATGGCGGAAGCGGCTCCTCGGCGTTGGTCGTTCGCCGGGGAGATGGCAGCAACTGAGGACACGGGCTCTGCCTTTCGGCGGGGCCAACTCCACAGTCGTGTGGGAGCGTAGATCAGACAGCGGGGCCGGGTTCCAGAGCGCTTGGGGCCGCCGCGTTGGCGGCGGCGGGCGTGGGTGTCGGTCGAGGGGCGTGTGTGCCCGGGGCTGTCTCTTCGTTGCGACCAGGTGATGTCTCGTTTAGGTCGATAGCGGGTTCGCGTGAACTTTGCGAATGGCGATCTCGTGTGTCTGCTTTGGCAGCGGTGTGTCCACCCTCCGATATGGGTGTGGGTCTTAGTGAGGTGGCTTCCGCTGGTTCCGCCTTGCTTAGACAGTGTGGGGGGCGTATTGAAGTGCTCGTGGCGGCCGGTGGTGCCGGCTTCTTTGCGCCCCATGTCAATGTTGCGTCGGTTCGTGAATTTTTTGGGGTCTCGAAACGTTTTCCGCAAATTGACAACCTCCTCCGCGTGTTGTGTCCTGGCGCGCCGGTCGATGTCGCGCCGGGGGGGTGTCTAGACGCCGAATTAAAATACGGCAACCATTCCAGCATTTTACCATACACTCCGCAGATCATTGACAAGATCGTTTCGGATGTTACGTTAGGTCGTGCTCTCGTCTTCGACGTGCAGTTCATCCGTGAAATTTTGGGTGTGCGTGTTTCCCCCCTTGGGGTGGTGGACGATCCGAAATTCCGCATCATTCATGATCTCACATTCACAGCGGCTGGTGCGCAGTCTAGCGTCAATGCAGATACAGATTTTGATCGTGCCCCCGAGTGTCTGTTGGGACATGTACTTTTCGATGTCTTGTCGCGCGTCCTCTTTTTGCGCCAATTGCACGGGCCGACTCTCGAGATTTTGCTCTGCCGTATTGACGTGCGTGAGGCTTTTCGCCAAGTGTTGGTCGACCCTTCGAGGGCGTCGGTATTCGGATACACGATGGGGGACGTGGTCGTCATCGACCTTCGTTGCCAGTTTGGTTGGCGTTCCAGCCCAGGTTTTTGGTCGCTGTTTGGTTCCGCTCTTGAGCATGCACACACCCACACTACTTTTCAGACAGCTTCTGTGTTGCCTGACGGAGTTGCGGCGGTTGATCATATTTAGCTTGTTCCTCCCCAAAACCTCCCCGTATCGTTACCGCGTGATTGTGCCCAAATTTCTATGGAGGGCGGTTTCGCTGGTTCCGCGTTTTTCGTTCGGTATTATGTGGATGACGGTGTGCTTGTCGAGGCGCGGTTTTTCACGGATGGTCGTCGTTGCCTACGTGCAGTGCAGTCGATCGCGTCGGACCATTTCCGTCTGCTGGGACACCGGGGGCCAAACGATCCTCCGTTGTTGTCTGCAAAGAAAATCACCGATTTTTCGACGCGTTTGGAGGTGTTGGGATGGATTTTAGACACGCAAACTCTCACAGTGACCATGCCTCTGCGAAAACAACAGAAATTAAACCGTTTGTTGGGCGAGTGGCCGCGGTCGCGTCGGTGTGCGACCGCCCGTCACGTCGCGGAATTGACCGGTTTTCTTCTTCACGTGTCTTTTGCCTTGCGTCCAGGCAAATTTTTCGTCGGCTGTCTGTTGGCCGACGTCGGCATGCCGCAGTCCGAGGTGTTTCTTTCGTGTGTTTCCAACCCCAATCGGCGTGTCGTGTTGGGGCCTATGTTTCACGATGATTTGGATTTTTGGCGCTGGTTTGTGCAGCGAGGTCTGGCGTCGCGTGGCGGCCAGTTGTGTGCACCGATGTACAATGTGGTGCTTCGTCCTCCGGTAATGGCTGTGTTTGCCGATGCTTCCAAAACGGCGTTTGGAGCATACTGTGTGCGAACTGTGTGTTATTTCCGGCGTGATCAGACGTGTGACGAGCAGTCCCGCTTTGTGGGGTCTAGCAAGTCTGTATCCGAGTGTGCCGATGTCAGTATCAATGTTCTTGAGCTACTCGGCATGGTCGCGGCGGCATGGGTGTTGATTGTGCAACAGCGTCATGTGCCGGTGTCGGCTGGTGACTGTATCCAGTTGCGGGGAGACAATGAAGCGAGTGTGGCATGGATTGAGCGGTGTCGCGGAGGCAAGGAGCCGCGGTCAGGCGCGCTCATGCGGATGCTGGGGGCGATTGAAGTGTCTAGCGGGTGGCTTTTCCAATCGTCCCATGTGCCTGGTGTGCTCAATTCGCTTGCTGATGGTATTTCTCGCTGGCCCGCCGCTGATGTGTACGACAACCTTTGTGCCGCTGCCCCCCATGTACGATGGCAGGAAGTGGAGTTGAATCGAGCCGGGCAAGAGATGTGCTCTGCCGTACTGGGGCCAGTCTCGTCCGCCAGTCACTTGCGCGAACGTCTGAACGAACTTACCTGGGCCTTTTTGGAGCCTGGGTGAAATATCGTGTGATCGTGGTGAACCGGCCGGTTTTTATTGCTGCCGAGGTTGTTACGCGTGATGTCGTTGCTCAATTGCTTGAGTACGTCGCGTATTGTTTTTCCGTTTTGGGTCTACAACAATCGACGATCGCCAGTCATTTGTCCGCTATTAAGTTCTTCCATCGTGTGTCGGGTGAAGGGGAGCTTGATACGCAGCATCCGCTGGTGCGTTGTGCTTTACGTGGGGCGGCGCGGGGGCATGCCGACGTGGGCACACAGCAGCGGTTGCGACGGCCGGTGTCTTGGGCGATGTTGCAACGGGGGAGTTCGCTGGTATCGCAATGGGGGGTAGGCGGGCGCGTTTTGTTTATTGCGCTGAGTGATGCATGAAGTTCATGGATTGCGTCGGGGGGACGCAGCGTTTTTTTTCGGGGGTCGGTCCAGCTGTTGCAGTCGGCGCAGTGGCCATTGGCCGATCGCGTGGAGGTACGTTTTCGTTCGTCGAAAGGGGACCAGTTTCGGAAGGGGGCGGTTTGCACGCGCACACGGCAAGGTCCGTGCTGTGGGGTTGACCGAGGGGGTGGTGCAGTGGATGTCATGGTGGAGCTGCTTTCTCTGTATACCTTTTTGCCTTCGCATGCGCCTCTCGTGGCTTTCGGTGTTGGTCAGGGCCAGTGGGCCATGTGGACTAAGTGTCAAGCTACTGTGGCTCTTCGCCAAGTGGTTGCGTTGGCGGGTTTGCAGCCCGAGGAGTACGCGCTGCACTCCCTGAGAATTGGGGGCGCAACTTTCTTGGCGGCGCGGGGGGCTTCGCCGGAGGTTCCCCGAAGAGAAGGGCGTTGGTCGGGGGAGAGTAGTCACCAGTGTTACGTTCGGAATGTTGGGGGTGACGCTTCGTGGGTGTCAGAGGTGTTGGCGAACAAGGAGAAGGTGACTACACAGCCAGGGCAAGGTACCCGATGGGGTGACGTGTGAAGGGGTTCCGTGGCACGTTGTGTATGTCGAGATCCTTGTTGTACCGATGGTATTTTGCTGTACATATTGTATGCCGCATATATTGGACGTTGTACATATCGTATGTTTTGCATATATGGTATATGTTGTGCATGGTTTGCCAAAATAAAAGGGGGGGGGGGGGCGGATCAGTATGGCGCACCAGCCTTAGGTTTGGGGGCAGACAGAGTTTATGTGTCTCTGTCTGTTGGGTGGCTGATGTTTATACTGATCGTAAGGAGTAGACCGGGGGCGTGTGTGGTGTTGCCCTGCCTGGTCTCCGCTCTTTTCCCCTCCCCCTTGGCGAGCGAAGGGGGTACGCAAAATAATAATGGCAAATTTCGAAAGCATCCGAGAAAAGCGAAAGATTGTCTGACGAAGTAAGGGAAATCTGCGTTTTGTGAGAAGCGGCAGAAATAAACCTTGGCCAATCAGAAAGCAGGAAGCGGACGAGCGTGTTGGTTTTCTGTTTTCAGTCTATACTCGCTTCGCCGTGTTTACCGGGGGCGAGCGAGAGCACGTGTGCGTATGGTGGCCAAGGGTTGTTTTCTGCTGTGACGTTTCTTTTTCCCACCCACCCACCCTTGCTTTTGGGGGTGTCAGTGGACATGGAAATAGGAGCAGCGGCGTTGTGTTCAGGGTGAGTGTCCGTCGGGGGGGACTCACTGTGTAGCCGCAGTCGGGGTTGCGTGTGCCTATGCTGGGCGCAGTTCCGAGGTGCTCGTCCCATTTATTTTGAGTGGGATTGGTGTACATCGCACTTCAGGTGGTATAGTATATGCAGGACGCATGTTGTTGGGTGTATCGGACCGTTGCATGGTTGGGGGAGTGCACTCCTGGCTGCTGTGTGTGGCTATGTTGGTGCTACGCGCTTCCCCGTTACGTGCGTGACGAGTCTGATTGATAAGTGGATACGCATACATATAATATGGCTTATATGTGGGTGTCCTGGTGTCCGGGTACATGCGTATTTTTCTGCAGTGCGATGGGAAGGTCAGGGGAACAGAGAGTAGCGAGAGACGAGAAATGGGTTTTTTCTTTGGTGGCCCGGGTGTTTCGCCAACAAGCCTATCAGCGGTTGTGGGGGGCAGACAGAGTTTATATGTCTCTGTCTGTTGGGTGGCTGATGTTTGTACTGATCGTAAGGAGTAGACCGGGGGCGTGTGTGGTGTTGCCCTGCCTGGTCTCCGCTCTTTCCCCCTCCCCCTTGGCGAGCAAAGGGGGTACGCAAATAATAATGAAAAATTTCGAAAGCATCGAGAAAAATGTCGCATTTCACTCAATTCACCAAAAACTCATTGGATATCGACGAAGCTCGACGCCGCGGTCTCGCCCAAAGTTGTTTCACTTTCCAAATCGTTTTTTTTCGAAAGATATCGCGAAAAACAAGATTGTGAATATTTGCCCGAACGCACCATACTACCTGTGAAAGCAGCAGCAGTGGCCCCAAACACATCGATAGCCAGGACAGCACCTCTCCTCGAAGGGCGACCCGCTCCGCTTGTTCGAATTGGGCAGCAGGAGTTCGCTGGCAGAACTACGGCATCAGGGTAGGGCGGCACCGCAAATGGACGACAACGAATACCTCCAACCAACGGACGTGCTGCCACGAGACTTCCGGGATCGGCGTCCAGAGACTATGGCCGTAATTCAAGCAACTTGTCAACCCAACAACTCTTGCTGTTTGCCACGCTGCTTGCTGTTTCTGCATCAAGAAGTTTTACGGGTAGGGTCAAGATAGATTGTCCCATCGGGGATTCCGAGGATCTTGCGATTCTAGGATCACTGACAATAGACTACGCCTTGAATAGAACCACGTGCTGGACAAACGGTTCCCAGAGGTACTCTCAGGCTCGTGGCTCACGGCTCCGTGAGCATCGAAGATGCCTACTGCACTCTCAAATGTACTCTCCAGGCTGGTAGCTCGTCGTGGCTGTGCGCGCATCGAAGATGTTTGTTTGACATTTCTTTTAACGGGACTGTCAGTTGCGGCGCACCAATTTGTGTTTTGCTCAAGAAATTTGGAGTATTAGAAAAAGCGACAAGAAATCAGAAAACGCCGAAACACGAGAAATATCAAAACAAAATCCAACCTATGAGCCATCTGTTGGGTGGCTGATGTTTATACTGATCGTAAGGAGTAGACCGGGGGCGTGTGTGGTGTTGCCCTGCCTGGTCTCCGCTCTTTTCCCCTCCCCCTTGGCGAGCAAAGGGGGTACGCAAATAGTAATGACAAATTTCGAAAGCATCGAGAAAAGGTTCAGTTTCTGTTGCCGAAATTTTCTCAGGCCTACACTCGATTTTAACCCCAGCTTCTGTGCCCCAGTTTTTTTGCCCAAGTCGCGCCGCATCCTGGTTGTTCACTTGGGGATAGAGTTGGCCATCTCCTGTTTCTTCTTTGAAAGCAAGCTGATTTTTTCCCGTCGATGATCTCGAGATTTCAACCACAGATTTTCTAGTGAGTTCGAAGCCGTGTTCCTCCTCCTGTCCCCGCTAGACCCTCCCGCAAGTTTGGAAGAAAACCTTCTGTCAGTTTTTGAGAAACGCTACTCTGTTTGCTATGACTTATTCGTAGATATCCTCGTCGCCACGCCGAACCGACAGACGAACCCCGGACATTGCATGCTCGTTGCCGCACACCACGACGGTTTGTCAGTCCAATGCATCCGCGTTTCAATATTTTTCACAATGAACGGTCGGCATATATATACTGAAGCTTGCTTGAGCTTCAGCTTCTCAGACCAATATCCATGTTTCATTCGACTACTACTACTGTACACGGTATGTATGTGTGGTACACGTTTTTTCTGCAGGTTGATGCTAGAGCGTCGGGGGCCGGGATCACATCACCATTTCTGTGTGCAAAATCGACCTCTCTCTTCCGGGTACACCAGTAACCAATATTGGTCACACCAGAGGGTCCTAATTCCAGCGGAAGTTGTACCCGATGGAGGTTTCTGCAGAAATGGGTGCAACGGTTTTTCGGCCAATCAGCTGACAGCCTGGGGGTGCAAGCGTGTTGACTTCTAACTGTACACTAAAGTGGTGACAAAGTACCCGGGTATATATATTACCCGTTTCTGGTTACATTTTTTTTACTGGTCTTGAAACAAGAGAAACAAACCAGAAACGGGTATACCCGGATAGAAAATTACCATTTCACGATACACTTGGAAATCATCACGACACCAATCTCCGACAGCATCCGCCGTAGATCGCGGCGAAACCAATAAACCGCTGTCTGTGTCCTGTGTCCTGTGCCTCGGAAGCATGATGCACGGGGCAGGTCGTGCCCGTTTTTCTCTCCCTCTCTGTGCCTCTCTCTTTGTGTGCTTTTACTGATCAGTACCACACCGAAGTACTCGCGCGTCAAGTAAGTCCAACCCTCTGTTGAGAAGGGCCGGTATGCTATCGAGGCGGTGCCCATGAATGATGAACGAACGAGCGTTGTTGGTGGTTTGGTTGTGGTTATGTATGTTTTTTTTGTTTTTTGTTTTTCTCCCATCATCATTGGATTCTGTCGTCTGCCCCACTGGCCCCTATCCTCCACTTCTACTAGCTAGACGACCCAACCGGGGTCACATAGGAGGGGGGGGTTGGACCCCCTCCTGCGGTTCATGCCTGAGGTATTTTTATCGCGAGAAGGGTACAGCAATCCCTTCCCTCGCGACTTACGAAGTCGATTATGGTTTACTAACAAACGAGCTTTGCAGCGCGTCGCTTTCATCCTAGACCAGGGTTTATAGTGAGAAAAAAACTCTCGTTGCCGGGACTCGAACCCATGACCTGGTCCTCAGCAGACTGCGAGGCTACCCACTAGACCACCGGGGCGACCGGATATGTGTGGTACACGGTATGTGCGGCACACGTTTTTTTCTGCGGGTTTAATGCTAGATAGAGCGTTGGGCGCCGGGATTATGTGACCATTTGATTTCTGGGTACAAAATTGACCTCGTCCGGGTACACCATTAACCAATATCGGTCACACCAGAGGGTCCTAATTCCAGAGGAACTTGTACCTGATGGAGGAGGTTTCTTCAGAAATGGATACAATGTTTTTCGGCCAATCAGCGGACAGCCTGGGGGCGCAAGCGTGTTGATTTCTAACTGTACCCTAAAGTGGTGACAAAGTACTCGGGTATACCCGTTTCTGGTTATTGGTCTTGGAACAATTACCCACGGCGCCCCCTACCCCAGCTATGCTGCCGCCCCCTGCAGCCTGTGGTAGCCGTGCAGAGTCTAGTGCAGTGGCTAGATGGGCTGAACCCCCAACTGCTGACCTACACTGTATCCAGCTCTCTTCACTGCCGCTTCTTGGCCTTCTCGAGTACTGCGGTATAATACCACCTCAGCTTGGTGCGGCATCTGAGCGTGATGGAAGGCGATGAGATTGATTTCTCCGGCATTGACGAGGACTTGGAACAGTTTCAGCAGGACGATATTGTCCGCCAAGCTCTAAGAGATGGTGTCGATTTGAGAGGGTATGCAAGAGACATTGACCTCGAACTTCGAGAGGTGAGATCTTCCACTTGATAGCACTCTCCCTGTTGCGATATGTGGCGAGCATTCAAAATCGTACCTTGAGTGCATGTACGCAGCAGATGTGGTTTCTATGATGTCATGTTCTATGAAGACATGGAGTCAGTGAAAAGTAAATAGACAGGCCTCATATTTTCTATCTACCTTAGCAGTCGTTTTCTGTTCGCGACGCTCACGCCCTTCGCTGACGTGTGCTACATGCACCCATAACGCCCCCGGCCTCAGGTGGAGCACAATAGCGTCGAAGGATACAAAGCACAGAGCGCAGAAGTGCTGTCTTTGCACCAGCAGGTGAGCGAGGCGTCCGATCACATTCATCTGTACTGCTTCAACAGGACGTTACCCTAAATGTTCTTGTTCGGTTTGTGAGCATCTTTGCCTTCTCGTGACTTACGTGCCTGGTACATGTATTAGGAACAACAATACAGTATACAAACACAGAAAGACTACCCGTTCGAGATATAACCACAGTGAAACGGGATATGTTGTCTTTGCAGATTGATGTACCATGTAAATTACAAAACTGTAAATGTCTTCGAATGATATCCGTCGTACCATGGTTTTCTGCGTGCGGGCATCTGTACAGGAAATATGCATCAAGATTACAAATAGGGCCTGGGTCCCCCTGCTTGAGTGGATTGGCCAACCAATTCAGCAAGATTCAGCAAGTACATCGTTTCTATAGCACACGACGCACCAATGCCCTTTGGTTCACGTTTTTGTCGCACAGATCCAAGGCTGTGATGCCATTCTGGCCCGTATGCAGGAAATGCTGCTGGGTTTCCAGGCGGATCTCGGAGGAATTAGCGACGAGATCAAACATTTGCAGGTAAATGGGATACCAGAAATGGCCAGAGAAATAACGTTTCTTGCTGGAGAGCGCAGCGTTATCTCTTGATTGATTCATTCAAATGGAGCGGGCCGGAAGCTTTTTACATTTAGTACAACATACCCACCGTATATGTCGAGACATTTTCCCCCAGTGCTACGGTATCGACACGCTGCCGTTGTGTGGCGACAACTAACGATAGTGAAAGACGCGGGTGCTTCGCTCGCCCCCCTACCGGGCTGCCGGGCTCGCGTAATACCCGCAGATAAAGAAAAGGAAGTGTTTGAAGTTGCAATTGAAGTTGTAAACAATATCGGCAAGTGTAGATTTAGTTTTGTAGTGGATGTCGACGACTTTACCGTAACAAACCCCGAGTACTACAATGAATCCGTGGGTTCCTCGCACGCGTGATACGCATACATACGGTGCGGCGGAAATTCACAAACTTGTCTGGGAGGCCCATGACCTTGTTGTAAGTCTCCCTCCGGGAGCAAAATTGCTATTATAAATCCCAATATATGCGGTAACGTTTATTACAGCTGCACGACTGATATGAAACTTTCTTTTACAGCAGAACTAGATGCGGGCAGGCTGCAACCCCCGGTCCTGGCGTATTGCACTTCCCATATACATTAGCAGGTTATGCGATGCTACTTGGCAACGTCATGCAGAGCTGTACGACTAGAGATCGAGGATCGGATAAGATACTGATGTGTGCATGTGCATACACGACTGTCTACGGTGGGAGAGCGAAAGAATCATAGATCCAGGTTCGAAGGTTCGCAGTCTGATATTGAAAGTGCGTCATCACACCGCCTGGTTGCACAGCGCTGATCCGGGGCACACACATGGGAACGACACGGCGGTTTTGATTGTATGTGCCGTGTCTGTTCAGTGTGTAATTGTAAGTCTGGTTGACGCTAAGGCCGTGTAGGATTACAGCAATGAATGCAGCAGCACATCAGCAGACAGCCGGAATCTAGCAAACCGCGTTTGTTTGTTTGTTTCCCATTTTTTGGAAGATATGTTTCCCCTCTTGGCTCTATCTATACAGCTTGGCTCTATCTATACAGCAGCAGCAGCACTGCTACAGCAGTAGCCCATCTTAACACACTATGCATGGCTTGAAGTGCTTGTGTACCATCTCGCAAGTGCTGTACAAAAGGTAGACATACGAACGAGTATGTATGTGTTGCTATACGGGGGTAGCTAGATACATGCTGCGGTACCGATTCGCACACACGTGAGTTGAAGTTCGTTCCCAAAAAAAGTATCGGATCCAAAAAAAGAAAGGGCATACTTCAACCTGCGTTGCAGCTCATGGAAGATGACAAAAATATGGCGACAACAATATACTGGGTACCTCCACAATTTTCCAGAACCCCTCTGGATTATTGCTGCTCAGCCCACCCCAGGTCACCCTGTCAGTCACCACTGGTACTAGTGGCACAGACCGCGGATCTCCATGAAACTGGCAGACCAGTCCAACATAGTTCCAACCTACGTCCGCAAGCAGTTTTCGCGCCGCGATTTTGCTTTCAGCTCGATATTTGCTTCATCATGCCGATCGGTTACTGTTGCGAACCCCCTGTTTTTCAGCTCTCTCGGTGGCAAACTTCCGCAGGCCGTCGCGGTCCGAAAGCCGGACTACGTTCTTCGTGACTTCGCCCCCGGTAGAAGGATAACCACATAGCTCAAGGCACTAAACTAGTTGTTTTTTATCAGCATCACATCGCCCTCCATGGGTCTGCAAAGGTCACCTAGAATCGACACCTAAGTGCCTCTAAACTCGAGTAGTTGGCAGCGGCGCAATTTGCGCGTGGAACAAAAGACGGCCACGTATCCATTTTGATGTCGTCACGGAGCCTCCGGCCAGACTTTGCAGCGCTGTCGCGGTCCAGAAAATACCTGAAAATCACTGGCGTTAGTGTAGTTTGAGCACCACAGATTGCGATGCCGTGATGTAGAATTTTTGATCGGTACTACAGCTGGAGCTGTTCCAAAATAACCTCAAACCCGAGTAAAACAGAGTATAGGGGGCACCGTGCTATCGTGTGTGTTGTCAGACCATTAAAAGAAAGGCCCTTTTTTCCACGGCCTGCAACGCAAGTGCTCGTATCTGGTTGGGGACGAAAGTGTCCGTGTCCGTGCGGGTAGTAGCTGTCGTATCTCACAGCAGTGCACACAGCGCGCGCGCTACGCGCGGGGCGCACTGTGCGTACATCATTCCCGTCCGGGAGCTGCAGGAACAATGAAAGAAAGAAGGGCGAGAGTTGCGGGAGGTGGAGACTGCTACCGCTGCCAGATGGTCTTTCATTTTATGACCACAGCTGGTTGTGACGTAGGCGGGAACCAAATGAGAAAACAGAGCCGACCGGAACCACCGAGAGAACCAATTCTTTGATTTCCAGCGACGTTCCAACGCCAGCAGTTCCCGACACAGCGCGCCGCGTGGCGCGAGACTCTCGGGTCGTGCCCGCTACATTTGCCCCGTGCGGGAGCCGAAAGAATGGCAGGAAACGGTTGAAACATGTATACCGCAAAAAAAATGGACTAACGAAAGAGCAGCACGCTTCAGTCGCAAGATCAAGCTAGGTATGTAGATTTAATAGTTCATCGTGTTTCACCTTAATAATCATGTCGATCTCGATGAACAGACTCTTCGTTTGAGCCCCACGGTACACACGGCCCTGAGATGTATGAGATGTATTACAAGCAACCCTTTCTTCAAGAAATTTCCCACCAACCGGAACCGTACCCCCCCACCACAGGACGAGAGCATATCGATGAACATCAAACTCAAAAACTTGCGATCTGCAGAGGAAGACCTGGGCAAGTTTCTGGGCAATGTCGTTGTCACGTCGGAACTTGTTACTTCAATATGTGGAGATGAAGTCAACGACGCTTATTTGGAGTACGTCATCGAGCTCAACAACAAGGTGACTCACGTGCCTGATGTTTAAGAATCGAATGTTTCACGATGCACCCGAGCTCTCGCGTCTTGGACGGTGGTATCACGGTGATGCGCTGCTTTTTGCGATGCAATCTTTTGACCGAATACGACGCACTTTCCCTCCATCCCACGCAGATCAAGTACATCGGGCAGACCCAGCCAGCATCTGACGGTTCCAGCCTGGAAATGCCCCCGTCAAGCACGATGGCGGCGAAAGGAGTACAGCCCCACCTAGAGAACCTCAAAGCAAAGGTTTGAAGTTAGCGTGTCAACTGGTGGGAGTAGGGCAACTGAGCGATTTAACAGTAGTCAATTGTAGGGGTTTAACCGAGGGTGAATCACGCTCGAGAAAAATGAGCAGCCGTGTTATATACGAGTGCGTCGTGGCTGATTTGTACGAGTGCAGAGCACGGCAGCGAAAGGTGCACCACTTTAGGCCGGTAAATAAGGTAGTCGCGCTGAAGACTCATGTTTCCCTTCACTCGGTTTTTGCGTGCGGACATGGCGGGGCTTCTCCCCAGGCTTGTGCCAAGGCTCGCGACTATCTCTTACAAAAGATTGGCGAGCTGAGAAGGCCAAAGACCAACGTGCAAATCATCCAGAAGAACTCCCTGCTCAAGTAAGTGTTGACAAGATGCGGCTGCATGTAGTGAGAGAGAGATGTTTTTTGGGTGTAAGGCTCTGCCTGTGAGTAGCCAGTCCTTGCTTGCTGGTACTGTGTGCGCTAAGTACGTTGAAGGTCATGTGTGTAACGTTCACGCCCCCCCCCTCAGGTACAAATATCTAATGCAGTTCATGTACGACAATGTTCCTGAAGCAGCCGAAGAAATTCGCGTCGTGTACATCGAAAGCATGGGACGCACGATTTCGGCGTTGTTCAGGGCGTACCATGCGCAACTCATGAAGCTGGAGATGGAGTTGGCCAATCGACACGACCTCATTGCTGTGGAGGTGCGCAGGATTTGCTAAGTAGGTTGATCAGATGCCTTGGCGCGGGTGTGATTGCCGTAGCTCTGGCACTCGCACATTCACCCGGGCATACGAAGTTTAGCCAGGGCCACATGCTCGAGTATTCGAGGCACCGGACATGCCAAGTGTATCGTTTCTAACAATGTTTCACGCAAATTTTGCAGGGGAGGTATTACTGTCAGTGGACCGCTTCAGGTACGGTGTGGTTTCCGCGTTTAGGTTTTGGTTTGGCGCGTCTTTCGCCGTTTCTACGTGAGATGATCGCACCACGTTGTGTTAAATTGGCCAAGCACCCTCGAGGCATTAACACAGTGCTTACAACTGCCTCTGGAAGTGAACGTACCAGAAATAGATTCAGTCATTCGCAGCTGTCATCCGTATTCAAGGAAGTAAGCAAAGATGCGGAACACCCTTGGCAGGATGCAGCGCACCCTTTATGCGACTCACCGAATAACCAACGGCGCTTCGCCCTTGATGTGAGAGCCTGGTCCGGTGAGAACCCGGCGTGCTCCGTACCGGCTGTGTAGGGATGCAAGGTCAATGCTCAAACGACTATGGCATGGCGACTATGAGTACACCCCCCCCTCTCCCTGTTCAGTACCTTTCCCTTTTGGTCATGGATGCTCCAACGTACCCAGTCCCCATTGCGAGGCACAGATGCAGCTAGCTGCCGAAACGAAAATCGAGTTACCCTCCCCGCCACAAACCTACGTGCACTCCCGGTACATGTGGCACGCCACCGATCGTGTAACCCTCTCTTGTCCCGCACGTTTGACTTAAACTTGTCATTTTTTCCCGAGATTTCACCAGCAATGCTACAAAATTCTCTCACATCCGCCTATTGCTTATCGTCTAGTGATACTCCTTTGTTTGCACAAAACATGGAGCTGAGGGCTGCTTTCTTCGTCCGTTTTGCACCTGCAGGATGCAGCGGCCAGGAGCATGTTCTCAGCCAAAGCAGACTCCAACAAACGTGGGGATGGATTCAACATTGGAGATCGAGACAGCATCCTGGATACCGTGGAGGCTGGACCCATTCTCGTCCACGTGGCTTTGGCAGAAGGCCGCCAATTCCCGTATGAAGCCATTATGCGCTCTGTGTTCAAGCACCTCATGGATAGTGCTACAAGCGAATACCTCTTCACAATGGAGTTTTTCAAGGTATGCTTGCGTGTCTTGCACATGATGTCGAGACCATCACTCCGAGTGTTGTATTTCGGGAAGTGCTGTCCCACGCATGTTGTTGAGTATTTTGTTGGGGATCCTACCCGCGATGCAGGCTTCGTGAAATACGATTTGTATGTGCACGCACGGGTTTACTTCTCCCAAAAAGGTCGTCCCTGAGCTTCCTGGTTCGGCTCGTGTCAGTATGTACCTCAATGTGCAGTCGGCGTGAAAATACCTTCCGAAATTTACCGACTGACCACATGGAACGAGCTTACGATGTCAGTCAAAGGTAATGGTACGCTGGGCGCAAACTGCTATTTCTGCTCCCAATGCGCCTTCCATAGGCAAACATGCAAGCCAGCAAGGTTGGTCTCTGTGCCCGCCTCACCGTTTGTACGTGAACGTTGATTGCCATTACCTGCCAACTCTCACTCTCACGCAGGGGCAGTCTCACGACACGTTCAACAGGATCTTCGCGAGGACGCTATCCCTGTGCATCGAGAATCTCGAAAGCTACCTCTCCGGCTGCTGCGATTGCATCGGGCTTCTCCTCATGATCAAGATCACCCACGCGCACTCGATGGTTATGCAGCGACGACGGGTCCCCGTTCTAGACAGCTTCTTTGACCGAGTCAATATGTTGCTGTGGCCGCGCTTCAAGACCATCTTCGACAACAACCTCAAAAGGTAGAAACAATTGAAGCATGTACATGTTGCAGGTGGCTTCCATGTTTTCCGATAAGTCTCGATTTGCGGTCCTTACCTTGTCTGAATACCTGCTTGACCTTGTTGGCATCGATCGCAGCGTCAAGGCCGCGAACCCAAAGCGAATGGGGGTGATCGAGCGACATCCGCACTACGTCACGCGGCGCTACGCCCATTTCGCAGCTTCACTACTCGCATTACATAGTGGGCTAGATGACCTTGCGGTTGGGATCGGAGGCGAAGAGATGCTTCTGAACGACTTGGGGACGTTGCGGGTGGAGGTGAGGTCGAAGATCTGCGTCATTTTCCCGCGCTAGAGGAAGATGAGGCGCATGTACCCACAACATCCGTTCACGAATTATTTCACAACACCAGCTGGTTGCCCGCAGACTCTCCGCCTCCTTGGGTGTCAGCTGGTTGAAAGTTCGTGCCCCAGATGACAGTTTTTTATTCTTGCTACGTGCGTGAACACTTGACAAAGTAGGTGTTGCTGAGTCTGAGTGCCAGATGTACATGCGCGCCATATTCTGGGTGCTCCACTTGAGAAAACATATGTTATTGGAGAGCCGAGCCTTCTTTGTGTCTACAGTAGTGTCTCCATTTGTCGTGATCAACCACCCATGTTTTCGGATGCGATGTCAACGGTATGTTCTGTACCTGCAGGTTGTGCAGCTGGTCCAGCGGATGGCGGAACAGCTCCCATCCAACAAGCTACAGGTGGTTTTCCTCATTAACAACTATCACGAGGTGAATGTTCAAAGAATTGACTTAGTAGTAATATGTCGCGTCCAAACTTTCGAAGTCCACCGCGGGGAAGGACTGTGCTCACGGGAACCTCCTGTCCAGGGCGCTCTCACAGGCCAGTTGCTGGCTACAGTAGCGTGGGATACATCTAGTTACGGCGGCTTGTTTGTTCGTGTGCATGTGGGCGGTTCTGAAAACTGCATTTTTGTTTCAAGCGCTCGCCTTGTTTGCTTCTGAGAGGAAGCAGATGGCAATGGCTAAAGCCCGATATAATCCCGTAATCTTGGTCATGTGTGAAGATTTCTTACTTATTTTCTTAGAACGGTGAAAAGTCGCTGCTCAACAAAGTTGCACTATCCCATCTACTATCCCATCGCTGGTCGACTACAGGTTCTTCGCGTGTTCCAAGAGCGAAGGATAATTTCCGACGAAACCGCTAGGTTCGAGGAACTACTTGTTCGGCAAAGAGATTTCTTTGTTGAGGAGGAGCTGAAAGAAAAGTACAAGAGACTTATCTTGTTCGTTCAACAAACAGAAGCAGCCATGAGCTCAGGGGAGACTGGTGAGTTGTTATCCTTGGCGGGTTGAAGGCGCAAACAGACCCAATGTGTGTCCTACAGCTTCAAGCGAATGCCTTTTTTACCTTCTTCAGGTACAGGTTTTGGTATTTACCGTAGCACAGGCACGCCACCTGGTACCTGACTGTCTTGCAGTCGAAAGAAGTTTAAAGGATATAACTGTTGCTTTTCCGATAGTGCAGTGTCGAAGCTTGTGCGTTTTCTCGCAGATTCCCAACGCTGTCTCAGGAGAACGGACCTTACCGGAGTCGAAGCACGTTTAGCGAATTTGTTGCCGAAATGATAACCCACTGTACGGCGTGACCCTCGCATGTTTTTTCTGGTGGAGCAATGCTTTCCATTAATGTGGAGATTCATTTGCAAGCGTATGTATCTCCCAGTTCGGTGCTCGGTGTGTTGCTGTTCTCCGTAAGTCCACAGTGAAGCTTTACTTGCGAGTTTTTATTTTTTGTTTCTCTCTTCTTGGCTTCACTCGATCTTGTCTCGTATTTCGAAGGTGCAGAGTTGGATGAAGCCACCGTTGAAGGTCTTGTCCGGGAATTCGCGGCGTCGTGGAAAAGCGGCATCGAGGCAATCAACCAGGATGTATTGTCTTTCTTCAGCAACTTCAGGAATGGCATGGAGATTTTGAAGCAGGTGATCGTGCTATTGCACCCGTTTAATGAGCCACGAAAGAATCATCGATGGGACACTCTGTCGAACTTGTTGGCCTGATGATGATTCCTCTTTCTTGTTTCATCATCGTGATCGTGATGTTCAGAGCTGTGGCCAAAACAAGCTGTGCTCTTTTTCTTATATTTATCATAAAATTATGCGGGTTGGCACCGAGTTTAATCGCCCCCCCGTGCCAACGTGTTGAATCCGTGTCAACTCTCCGATCCCCGGGCAGAAATGAAAATCAACCATTTGTTGCTTTCGCAAATACCCCCGTGCCAACTCTGCGATCTGTGTGACGCTGAATAAGTTTTCAACGGCTTGTTACTGCCATGCGCAGGCTCCGTGTGCTCTTCCCACACGGAGGCGAGCTGTGATAAATCGTTTTTTGGAATACAGGGGAAGCAAATCCATGTTGCTGTGCCGTATGTAACAATAAGTGAGGGAAGCAAGCCCGGTTGAGCCTGGTTGCTTACCTTTAATGTCATCTCGTGGTGGAATGGAAGTTTGTGGCGTTGTGCGGTAGCTCTTCGGAAGTCCACTGTGCCTCTTAGCTAACGTGTTTTCAATACGGTGATGATACAGCAGTATTGTACAGATGTACCGGTAGAGTTTGCCGCACCTGTTTTTTTTCTGCGCGCTCAAGTTGTCACAGTTTGCCGATCACCGCCAATTCAGCAGCAGCAGATGATGCCTGAGTACTATGAAGCACAACGCAAATCAAGCGCTGCGATCAATCGCGTTTTTGTAGGGCGCCTCAAGCAGTTGCACGTTGCACGCATAGTCACGCCGGAAGTGGATGTGTCACAGCCAGCAAAGAGTGAATGAAACGTGCCCCCGTGCGACCTCTCCGATCCCCGTTCAAATGCAAGTACACCATCTTTTGCCAATCCTCTGGTTGTTTCGGTTTTTGAGCAAGTCCTGAGCGTGACGTTCCTAAGTGCTTTTGATTTGACCTTCAGTGCGCGACGAACCACCGCCGACTGGCCGGCAAAATTTAGGATCTTCGTTGAAAAAGTGATGGGTTGCGCATCTAACGTTTTTGTAGCATAGCTACAGATATCAGGCCGACCAACCAGGGTGGATCAGGGTAGATTGTGGATGGTTGCCTCAGAGGGGAAGGAGGGGAATTCATCAGGAAACAATGGACTCCTTGCAGACTCAAGCGTACACCTGAACCGTGTTTCTAAGCTTGGCTGTTTCTTTTTTTTTTTCGTTCTCCTATGTGCTCTGCTTCATTCGCCCTTCGATACACAAAGTTATGGTAATTTACATCAATGTCGGCACGTATGTATATTAACGGCGTTGTGCCACTGCCTCAATCCCAGGTGCTGACTCAGCTTCTTCTGTACTACACGAGGTTTCAAGAGATAATCCGGAAAGGCTGGCGGCGCCCGCCGGCATTCAGTAAAGATCTTGTTTCGACGTCAGCAATACTGAAGGAAATCAAGACGTATTCCAGATCTTACTGAAGAATGTTTGTTGCTCGCATGAGCTGACACGTTACAGCAAGATATCATCATTCGTTGACGCAGGTGCCGATGTAAGACACGCCGCTCAACCTGCCATTCTTTGTTGTGAGCAATGTCTCCCATATGGATACTACCGTTCTGAACGAAAGACTCCTGCGTGTGCATGCCGCATGAGATGTGTGTATGCGTGTTTTCGTCCTATTTATCATGGCGACAGTCCCCCCATTTTTTGTGGTGAGACGTGTACTACACTTTTCAGGTGTGTGTTGTTCGTACAACTACAACTATCCAGGGTCACTTACGAGGGGATAATCACAAGGGCTTTTTTCTTTGCTTCCTGTTGATTTACGTGCCCCACCTTCCTCCTTGGGTGAATTTGTTGACTTGTGAAAATTATTTTTATCGCGGGAGAGATCCAGCTCATCCCTTTCCCTCCCTCGTCAACGGTCGCTAACCTCGAAAGTTGGTACAATACTCACGAGAGCTTGACTCACGTGAGGGTCAGAAGCTGTACTTGGTGTTCTCCCTGAATTTGGTAAGAAAATGCTTCGTCACGTGGGGATTCGAACTCACGACCTGTGTACAACTAGCGGTGTCAGAGGATACCATTGGACCACCGGGGCGATCGGATGCGAACGTATTTATTCCCATGTAGGCCGATAAGGTACCAATGATACGTTCATGTCTTCTGTTTCCATGTTATGGAGATTTTTGTTTTCGCTGGAAAGTGTTGTGTCTCCATCGTGCGGAACTTTCGACCCACAATCTTCGTTGGCGCTGCCCCGTAACATCTGCGCCACAATCGGAAACAGTCAAAGGCCATGCAGATGCTTCCCATGATCCAACCCGCACCATTTATTTGCAAAATACATGTAGGACGACTGGGTTTTTATTCATGTCCCAATAGCGGGGTGAGCGTAGTTTTTTACGTCCGCGGTTGGGTAAGTTTGCATAGGTACATGTTTGTGTCCGGAACAGTGCTTTGGCGGCGTTGTAGACCGAGCCTGCTGGGGGCTTGGGTCGTAGGATCAGGATCTGATGATTGCATCCGGAGGCCTCTGTCCACTCAACAGCAGTAATATCTTCCTCTCTACTCTCTCTATCCTACCCCACGGCGGGTTTGGTGGCTCGACTTTCCCCCTCACGACTTGGTGCCTCGCCTCGGGGGATCATCTGAGGGCATATGGCGCTCCGGTCCATCGATGAAATGACGAGGTTTCGATGGTCACCTTGTCTTCAATAATTTACCTTTTAGTTCATCTACACCAAACAACCTGTTGCCGGCCGCTGCTGGGGGCTTGGATATGTAGTACTTAGAACTGCTGGTTGTACCCCCTCGTTGTCCCGTCATGTTGGCTTCTATTGACCTCTGAACATGATAGTACACTTAACACTTCTCTCTGTTTACTTTCCAACAAAACGGCCGTCGGCTCAACTAACACGATGGATTACAAAGCAATTTCGTATTGTTGCTTCAACTGATCCCGAACCTCTTTGAGGGTCCACGTGAAAACATTTTCCGGACACCCCCCCCCCACCCGGAGGACAGTTTCGATTTCTGTGACATGTAGGAATTAATGAAGGGGGCTTCGTTCACGAACATAAGTCATTGACCCCCCTACTGTCGATATTTTTCTATCCGCGGTGCCCCTTACGAAAAAATATAGGCATTAGATTCCGCCCTCCCCCCAAATCACATCTTCCCCCCCGACGGACCCCGATTTTCGATCAATAGTAGGCCTATCGGTCTCGAACTTTTTTTACGAAGACCCTCGGAAGACCCAGCCGCTGCGCAGATTTGACAAACTGCGTCGAGGCAGGCATCCCAGACCTTTGACAGTGCTTCCCAGGTGTTCTCTTCCTTGTTGTCACACCCGATTCCACTTCCACATCAATTCCCGTCTTCTGCCTCCGACATGTCCACGATCGCCGCCATCTCGAACCCCCCCTAGTGAAGGTATTCTCAAAAAGCTCTGCCGTGATCCCGAGAGTGGCATCGGGGTAGAACCGCGAGCGCGCGACGTCGACATCCCGAACTTTCTCTTAACAAAAGATGGTCTGAACTCCGAACACACGCGGTCTCCCAACGGCGACAATCCTACACGGCCCCGTCCAGGTCATGAGAAGCTTCTGTGTTGACCAACGCCGGTGAAAGCGTGCCACCATCACGTAGCCCCCCACCACAAAGTCACGTAGGCTCCCAACACGCGCAGACGCTCGGTGCTTACTCCGACTCGCCTGCACCTTCTCGAGAACTCCCTTGTGCAGGTTACGTTGGGCCTCGAAGACATGCCACCTCTTCAACCGCAGAGCCTTCTCATCCAGGAAATCCACCTTACATGAGGCGCCGGTGGACGACGCCAAAGTTGAAAGGCTGGTGCGCGGCACTCTACCTAACATGACGTAGTACGGTATCGAACCGTACCGTTCGCGGAAAGCGCTTTTCAAGGCCCACGTCACAGCTGACACCGGATTACCCCAGACCAGTACTCCTGTTCTCTTCCTGAATCAGTCCTTGAGCGTAAGAACCACCTCGCACATCATGCGCTTGCACGTACCGTTAGATCATCGAGAGTTGTTGACCAAAATTTTCCGGTCAACACCAACTAGTCTCACGGGCAGCCATGATGTGGTTGTTGAAATAGGGAGCGGTCAACCAAAACTTCCGGCACATCCAAGATCTTACACCACGTCAAGAGATGCTGTGCAGGCGGACATGTCACGAGCAAGACGTACTTGAACCCTTCTTCCTCCTCGTCCAAGCTATCGTCCCCCGGGGAGCCACTGGATCACACATAGAGGTAGTCAAAATGAAAAAATGAACAATCGTTCGCCACAACGCGTGCCGTGGACGGTCTCTCCCCCGGCGGGAGAGGCACCTTTTTCAGCCGTGGAATCCATACAATGCAGGCACTGCTTAATCGAGGACGTGCTCTTCCATCTCAAACCAAGCAGAGTTTTCAGAAAGAGAAGTGGCCAAAATCGGGTACACCCGGTCCGACGACGGCCATTATCGGGTATCCCTTGTAGGCACGCCTGAATTCAGGCAGAGCCTGGGACTAGTGCCCTCCCCCGTGGCCTCGGGGGGCTGGTCGGTTCACCTCCTTGGTGATGATGAACAGAGTGTATTATTGTCATCAAACGTCAACAGAGGCCCCCCCGATGGGACAGCAAGGGGGTACCATCAACATCTCCAACTTCCATATCTGGGCCCCTAGCAGAACCCTGTCCACAACGCCCCCAGAGCATGAAATTGAAAATTTCTGGATCAACAAACAGCTCACGGCTGCCCAGTCAACTTGACACCTTAAGAATTTTTGACCCTGACTGACCCTGGTTGGTCAACCTGAGTTATCGACAACTTTGCACACGCCTGAAGTCAGGCAGGGCCTAGGACTAGTGCCCTCCCCCGTGGCCTCGGGGGGCTAATTGGTTCACCTCCTTGGTGATGATCAACAGAGTGCATTATTTTCATCAGATGTCAATAGAGGCCCCCCCGATGGGGCAACAAGGGGGTACCATTAACATCTCCAACTTCCATATCTGGGCCCCTAGCAGAGCCCTGCCCACACCCTACAAGACGCTGCTGGGAGCGACCGAACGATACCATCTGATTGGCCGACGCCCACTCCAACATGACCCGTGATTGTGTGCATGGGTTTTGGTCGAACAGCCCAGCCATTTTCGGGTAGGGGAAAGAAAAACCGGCCACTCTTCCGGGGGATGAAAAGCCAACATCGGGTGCACGCGGTGGAAAGACGGTCAAGGTCGGGTAGGGGCGGGCGTGCGTCAATGAAATGGTGGCATGCGGTCGCTCCCAGCAGTATCTTGTAGCGTACCCGACCTTGGCCACTGCTCTTTCAGAAAACCGCTGCAAGGTGGCAAGGGCGTCACGATGCTCAGCTCTCTCATGTGCGCTTAGACCATCAATCGCACCTACGAACCACTCGCTTGATTTGGTATTCAAAACACGTCACGTCCTGAAGACACGCCTGTCAGGCAGGGCCCAAGACCAGTGTTCTCCCCGCGTGGCTTCGGGGGGCTGGTCGGTTTACGTCCTTGGTGATGGCAAACAGAATGTACTGCCATCATCAGACGTCAATAAAGACCCCCCTGATAGGATAACAAGGGAGTATCATTAACATCTCCCACTACCATATCAGGATCCCTAGCAGAGCCCTGTCCACAACGCCCCCAAAGCATATCGCTACTTGTTAGTAGGTCCTGAAAAGCTTGATAACAAACTGGGCTCTGACTACTAGCCAAGAACGCAGAAAAATCGCGGATATGGAAGTATAGGTGTATGATGCCAAACCTTTTTGGAGAGATTCGGCATGCGTCATCGCTAGTGTCTCGCGAACGAAAAATTTCTGCATCAATAAACAGCTCACGGCTGCCCAGTCAACCTGAATCCTGAAAATTTTTGACTCTGACTGACCCTGGTCGGCCAGACTAAGTTATCAATTGCTGTAGACATGCCTGAAGTCAGGCAAGGCCCAAGTCCAGTGTCCTCCCCCCGTGGCCTCGGGGGGCTGGTCGGTTCACCTCCTTGGTGATGGTAAACAGAGTGTATAATTATCATCAGACGTCAATACAGGCCACGCTGATGGGATGACCAGGGGGTACCATTAACATCTCCAACTACCATATCTGGGCCCCTAGCAGAGCCCTGTCCATAGTCCGTTCATCCCACGCAAAACAAACTCTCACCACCCATAGTCGTCGTCCCCACCGCCGTCGCAAAAGGGCTTGGCAGGTCCAGCAAGCGCGTTGAGTTTTTTTTCGCGCTGTTTGTTGTGTATCACGTACGACTTGTTTCGACGGCATAGCGGTATCGATTTCACTGGGTCAGCTCCCTAGCCGTCTCAGGACTTACTGCATTCAAGCAAGGCCGCTGAGTCGCCCCGAGATCATGCTCGACTTTCCCGCAAGTGATATTGGTCTAATAAAACATGCATTTGTGAGCGGCCACGTCAACGCCGGCCTCCTCCAGAGGATCAGGCCGAGTGTGTCAACCAGATCGTCCTTATCCACCTCCCAATACACGATATCGTCCACGCGGATGAAGGAGTTGAGCTCCCCCCGAATGCGCATAAGGGTGGCCTGGAAATACAGTGCAGCTTTCAAAACCCCTTGCAGCACCTTTTCAGGCCTGTAGGGCCCGCCAGGTGAAGCAATCGTGAAGATTTTCTGCGCGTCCTGAGACAACGGACACTGCCAATACATTTGAAACCGATCCAAGCCCCCACAGATCTTGATCGCACTGCGCTTAGCCATACTGGCTTTAGGGTTCGGCAAAACATCAGGCGTCTTCTCCTCTTTGCCAACCGCACATTTTATTCACCACTGGTATTCCCCTTTCCTTCGGAGTCGCCACCACGGCGCTGGCTCACAAGGCCTGCATAATGAGGAACATCAACCCCAACGCGACCAAAGACGCTATGTGCCGCCAGCCGTGCGGGTTGCAAACCCAAGGCCGGGCGCCGGCCGCGCTCCTGGCTCAAGGGTGACCCGTAGAGGCTCGACGTTCAGGGTCGCCATGACGTAAACCACGGCGGAGCGCATTCGGTGCCTGCTTGCTGATGATGCCTTGCAGACGCCGCTCATGCGGTTCCTCCAAGCCAGTGGCAACCGCAGAATAGACAGCACTGTCAAACGATGCAGATCGCGCCAGTGCCTCCTCCTCGAGGCTCATGTCCATGTCCGGGCGTCGCGCCACCAAACGCTCGACCGCCGGATTCAGTTTTTCTTGCTCCGGTCTCCCGCGTTGCTGCAGGGCATCAACGGCAACTGTATCTCGAAGTTTTATTCTGTACGCCGCCATCTCAACCCGCGACGCTAGCACGCAATAACCAACGCCTTCAGCGTCGGGTTCCAAAGAATGACCACCTCATCAGGACGAGGCACACCCGCAAATGAGAACGGGTCCACCGACACCAACCCCCGGCTGGTGTACCAAGTAATAAAAATAGTACGGAGCGGGTTTCATTGTCACCTCGAACAAGTGGCCGTCCGAAACTTTCAGCTGCTCCAGATTTGGTATGCCCCGCACAACATGCACATCTGGATAAGCTGTTTGCAGTCCACTCGGGATAGCTGCTGACATGGTGGTGAGCCCTATGGTAGAACTCAGAATCGCACTCAGAATCGCACCCAGAACACTGACGGCGCCTTCGAAAAAAGAGCTATATGCCCTGCGTTGATCCCCTAGGACAGCCTCACCGAGGTGTGAGGAGGGGGGAGACCAGATTCCAAAGCCACCACAGAAGAGGGTAGAAGGAAAGCGGAAGGAGGGAAAGAATACAGGACGTTCAGACGTCAACAGAGGTCCCTGGATGGGACAACAAGGAGGTACCATCAACACCTCCTCACATATCTGGGCCCCTACCAGAGCCCTATCCACACGTTTATCGCCGGTCATATCGTAGCACCAGGCACCGACAAGCTCACTTGGCACCATTTTTTCAATGAATCCACCGCGATACCATAGAAACCCCGGCATACCTCTGGGCTTGAACACCACAAGACGCAGGCATCAACGGCCCCACAGGTGTGGGTGGTACTCCCACACCCTCAGTCGGTGCTGGAAAAGACGTGGGGGTAGTGGTAGCGACCGGGGACGGGTCCGGTGGCAAAAAGGGTGTCGGAGCTGCCTCCCCGAGGGTTTCTCCAGAAAAATATTCCGACGCCCGACATGGTGTTGATGTAAATTTGTAGATGATTCCCCCACAGAGCCACTTCCCCCTCCCAAAGAATGCTGCTGTACATGCTGTTGACCGTGAGGGCGCTGGTACTGGTGCTGCTGCTGCTGCTGCCCGTTTCCACAGCTTCCTGGAGCCGCAAAAAAATGCATTTGTTGGTCTGCTTTTCAAGGGTTGGTCCACCATCTCCAAGGCGTACTCAAGTGTGCAACATGATACTGCTCGATATTGCCGTTGCAGCGTGCTAGAGCCAGCCATGTATGCTTTTTGCAATGTACAATTACTTCACGACTGCTGTACGGCATCACTGACTCATTTCGCGGCTGATTACTTTCTGCCGATGTTGTACTACTGTGAAAGTGGGTTATTGCTAACAATACTGAATTAACTATGCTTCTGCTGACATCCAACCGGCAGGTAAACACTTTCGGTTGGAGGTACGAGCCACCTTTTGCACAAGCTCAAAGGTGTGCTTGTGTAATGTGGGACGTTCCCCATATATGCAGCCCAGTATAAACTGCTGTACGTGTAGACACGCCAGAAATCAGGCAGGGCCTAGGACCAAAATTCTCCCCCTGCGGCCTCGAGTGGCTGGTCGATTCACCTCATAGGCGAGGTAAACAGAGTGTATGATTGCACACGAGTCCCTCCTTCACCATCTATCTCCCTCTCTCCTGCCAACATGCCAACCAGGCAGATAGAAACCCCAGCCAACCATATCTTAGACATTCATATCTCCAAAGGCGGCTTCCCACCGTGAACTGCTACTACCCACTCCAGCAGTGGCTGCTTTCAGTCGACGGTGTCGTCTCCAGAACTGGCTGCTTTCAGTCGACGGTTTAGCCTCCAGAACCTTAGTGCGCTCTTTGGACCTTTTTTTCGATAGCGCCGCATATGAGCGTAAGTTTGCAAAACGCGTACTCCGTACCTCGAAAATTCCGACAGTTGGTGTGTACAAGATGTGTTTATCTAGTCGCTGATGGACTACAGCACAAAAATATAGTCCCTGCCAACATGCACCCTGTCGATGCCATCCTACGACACATGTCGATATCGCGATGATACAACCGCACGACCACAACTGAGGGCGACAAAACAAGGAAGCAGGGAGTACCAACCATAGTATCAGTACCACAACATACTTCCCATCACATGGTCGTTGTTGACTGTTGCCGCCATGTTGACACCACATTGCCAACCTGCCAGCACACTGCTCGCACTGATCAATTCACGAGTATGGTCCGTGTGGCCTACCAGCCATATTTGTGAGGTTGCCACATCCTTAATTTTGACCGTATGCCCCCACCATGACATCGATATGGAGCCTCGACTGCACCAGCGGGTCAGGACAAAATGGAGAAAGCAAAAATGTTTTCGCTTGATTCCGTGCACATAAAAATTGGTACTTTGTTAGTTGAACCCGCCAAGTTACAAATAGCACACCCGACAAACCAACATACCAGGAACAGCATCAGCATCAGCAGCGTAGCAGCAACAGCATCACGTCTAGGAGCACTACCAACAGCGTCCTCACGTTCCATGTGGACATCGTCTACCATCTTCAATCAGCGCCATGTCGGCCGTCGGGCTGTTTTAGCTGGAGAAACCCAGGGGGAGGAAGGTAGCTCCGACGCCCATTTCGCGCTTGGCCCGACTCCTGTTGCTACCACTGTCAACGTGTCTTTTCCGGTGCCGACTGAGGGTGCGTGTGGGAGTCCCACCCGACCCTGACAGGCAGTTGGTTCCGGCATTTCGTGATGTCCAGTCCGAAATTGGTATGTCTGGATTTGTTTTGGGAGGTATCGCGGTTGATTTGGAGGGCAAATGGTGCCGACGTGGCGGCGATGAACGCGATTCTGGACTCTGGCTCGCGGATCGCCACCATGTCAAATATCGTGGGTTGTGGACCTAGGTGTAGCAGTAGTTCAATCCGCCCTGTGGATATATGCATGTCTAAGATATGGTAGACTAGGAGTTTTGTTATCTCGATGGCATGTTGGCAGGAGAGAGATAGATGGACAGAGAGTAATTCGTGTAAAATAATCCACACTATTATTTACCATCAAGGAGGTGAATCGACCAGCCCCGAGGTCACGGGGGGAGAATTCTGGACCTAGGGCCTGCCTGATTTCAGGCGTATCTACAGTTATCGATAACTCAGGCTGAACGACCAGGTTCGGGTCAACAAATAATTCGCGACGGCAGCAGTACGAGCTTTTCCTTCGCGTTTTTTCCACTTCGCTGAATACCGTCTGGAGGGACGTAGCCTTTACGCGGCCGCTCACAAATGCACGTTTATTGAGACCAGTATCACTTGATGCGGGAAGGTTAGAGTACTCTCAGAGCAAGGTCGAGCGTAATCGCGAGCTGCTCAGCGGTCTGGCCACAATGTGACGTCCTGAGACGGCTGGAGAGCTGATGCAGTCAGTACCTACAGGCGATCAACTGGCTGCGCACGTCTCTTCTGCGACTGGCGGAGGTTGTGTGGCCGCTTCGCGTATTTTTTGACAGCGTTTGATCGGTGCCTAGAGCCAGACGAAGCTCGTGGCCGAGAATTGCGCGATCGCTGCGGATGCGTGGACGCCCGCGCTAGTCGAAGCGTGGACTGCCGCGCAAGACCTTGTTACCCGCGCTATTGCCTTGTCTCACCCCCGCCCAGGTCAGGCCGTGCTCATGTTCCCCCATGCGTCCGATGAACATTGGGGGAGTTTTCTTACCCAAGTTTCCCAAGATCACCTGGACCTTGGCGTTCCTGTGGAGGATATGGCTCATGAGCCGATGGGGTTTCTGAGCGGCACATTTAAGGGCGCGCAGCAGCGGTGGGTCACGGTGGACAAAGAAAGGACACGATCGTTTGTACGTTCAAGCGGTTGTAGTTTATTTGGTTTGTGATGGTGTGCATATCTTCACAGACCACCGTAGCAGACATCTTTGGGTCGGAGGCTTACGTGCCTTCCGTAGCGAAAACCACGGCGCAGCGCCTCGACCAGTGGAAACTCTCTCGGGTCAGTAGGATTACACAAACACCAATAGGCACATTTCGGGTGAGCACAATTTCTGTTCGAACCTTTCGTAGGGCTTCCGTGTCGTTGGTAAGTGTTTGTACTGCCGCGGCTTGCACCTCTTGCGAATCTGATACCACTATGCCGTCCAAGCAAGTCGTACATGATGCACAACAGGCAGCGCGGAGAATCCTCGGCGCGCTTGCCGGAACTGCCACGTACTTTTCGACGGCGGTGGGAACGGCCACTCTGGATGGTGAGGGGTTGTTTCGCGTGGACACGAACGAACGTGACGTGCTTTGGATTCCAGATCCAGCGGGTGCGTTGTAGGTGCGCCTGGTGGTGTGTGCGTACATGAATGAAGCTTGGCATCGTGGTGTCGATGCCACCTTGCAACGGCTGTCGGAGTACTGTTGTGGATTTCGGATGGAAGAGTTCGTCACCGACTTCGACAAGCAGTGCCTGCATTGTATGGATTCCAAGGCGAGGGAAAATGGGCCTCGCCCGCTTGGGGAGACCGTCCACGGCACGCTTCCTGGCAAAGTTGTTCATTTTAACTATCAATACGTGGGAGAGAGCGACCCGCTGGGGGTCGATTACTTGGACGAGGAGGACGGGTTCAAGTACATTTTGGGATCATGATGGACGACATGTCAAACTGTGTTTGGCTGGAGCCCACAGGGGCATGCACCGCCCGCCTGATTGCGCAGTATCTCCTGACGCGGTGCAAGGTCTTGGATGTGCAGGAGGTTTGGGTGAGTGATACGCTTCCCATTTCAAAAACCACATGACGGCTGTCCTTGAGACTACACTTGGTGTTGACCGGAAATTTTCCGTCGCCAACTCTCCCTGGTCCAACGGTACGTGCGAGCGCATGATGCGTGAGGTGATTCGTACGCTCAATCAAGACCATGATTCAGAAAGAGAATCGGAGAAATCGTGACCGGGTTTGTTGGTTCCAGCTGTGCAATGGGCCTTGAACACCGCTTTCCGTGAATGCTGCGGTTTAAGGACGTCCTTCATGAGAAGGCTTTGCGGCTGAAGGAGAAGCGTGTCGTGGAGGCCCGACGTCAATTGCAGGCGAGTCGGAGTAAGCACCGAGCGTCTGCGCATGTTGGGGACTCTACTTGAGTTCGTAGTTGGGGACTACGTGTTGGTGGCACTGCACCATTGCACCGACCCCCCACGAATGATGGCGTTCATTGGTGGCTCGGATAGCCCGCTTTGTGTTGTTTTGTGTATGTTGTCTTGTGTTGCTCGGTTTGTTTGTAGTTGATCGCTACGTTGTGTGTCTTTCTCTGTCTGTGTCTTTCTCCTTCTCTCCATCTGCCCTCTTCTTTATCTTTTTCGTTCTATTCCTTTTTTCAAGCGAGGGTTACGTCGCATAACCGTGTAGAGGCGAGCGGAGTAGCCTACACTCTCTGTCGTTAGGTCCTTCGGGTCTATTTTTTTCGTTAGCCTGTGACCACGAGAATCGAACCCGTCAGGAGTTAGACTAGTACAGACAGAAGCAGGTACGGCAGCGAGAACGGAACGGTTTTTAATTTGAAGGCAACAACAACAACAAAAACAACCTTAAGTTTTCTCTCTATCTGAGAATAAGCTGATTGTCGTCTATTAATCAAACTTTGGGGGCATTGCGGACGCCGTGCACCTGGGTAGCAGTAGTTCACGGTGGGAAGCCGCCCTTTGGTTACCTTCATGGCTAAGGTATGCTAGATTAGGGTTTCTGTCTGGATGGCATGACGGCAGGAGAGAGAGATAGATTCGTGTGAAATGATACACTCTGTTTACCACCACCAAGGAGGTGATTCGACCACCCCCTCGAGACCACGGGGGGAGGATTCTGGTCCTAGGCCATGCCTGATTTGTGGCTTGTCTACACGTTTCCTCTAGCGACGCCCCAGGATTGAAGAAGGGAGGGACTCGAGTATCCCGAGTCGGACGAGAACGGCGACGGTTCGATCGGTTCACTCGACGACTTGATGAAGCAGAATTCGGGCGAAGCTGGCTCAGCGGTGAGGAATCTGACGGGTTGGGCGAGAGGGGCGTCAACCTGGCGTGGAGTGACGGAGACACAGATAGATGATGGTGTTGCGGATCTCGTTAACCACGTCTGGAACTGAGATCTGCCTACTTTATTCGGCAGGTGCAATTGGCGTTCGTTAAGGGACTTGGGTTGGGGTTGAGGTTGTCGTGACGGGCATTCTCGCACGTCAGATCTCCACATCGCAACAAAACATGAAAGCGGTGCTGCTTTCCTGCTCTTACCTTTACGTGTGCGTGTGATATGATTTATTCCAACCTATGTGTCAATGCCATATATTGCGTTCTTTTTTGTGTTTGAGCAGATCCGCTCTTCACTTGCGTTCCGTCGGATGACTCCGGCGAAGAGAACGACCCGGGGTGGCAGACTACCAGGCGTGGGAGCAGAATGCGTTCGCTGAACAGCCAGCGCGTATAAGTTTCGTAGGTGCATATGGAGACGGATGGGGGGGAAGCCACCACGCTGGGTGTCCGTAGTTTGTTGGAATGGTATTTTCTTCAACTTTAAATGGCAAACTGAACTGCCTGGAACCTATCGGGACGCGGGCACGTCGGGCCTGTGTCGTTTGTACTTTGTTGTATCATTCTTATAGGGATGATGTTTGGCGACAAACTTGGCATCACTTGGTGCTGGCACTTGCGTGTTTTTTTTGCTTTTTTGGCTTCACTTTAAATCAGCGCTCACAGCACTGGTGCCGTTTGCTCCAACCCGTGGTCACACAGAAGAGCCCATCTCTACCCTCCCCTCCTGCGGTACTTTGCCTCCGTTTTTTTCGGCGATAAGAGTTCAGCACTCTTTTCCCTCTGTGTACACACGAAGTAGCGCTATCCACTAGGCCAGGAGCGGAAGCGAGAGAAAAACTCGCTCCGCTAAACGCTCGCCTACGTGGGGTTGGAACCCCTGATCTGACCCCTAGAAGGTTTCGAGGATACCAACTAGACCACCGGGGCGACCGCGTAGGAGGACTTCAGTGGGTTGGTTGGAGGTGTTCACGCCTCGAGGCATTGTATCTTTAGCGGTGTGATTTCCAGAGCCAAGCTGATGATCAACCCGTACGCGGCTGCCGCCCGCTCTCTTGTTATCTCGTGTTGTTGTCACAGAGAGGGTCGAAGTGTTTTCGAGCTCATGCTCCCTGCAAACAATCTTGCTTTTGCCCCAGCGTGACCTCATGCGCAGCTAATCTGAGCAATTAAACTTGTGCTGCAAGCAGAGCAGCCCTTAGTGTTTGCTAAGTTTGGGCACTTCGGGGGCAAGTTCATTGATTGTTGAGGAAAAATGCCTCATAATTAGGTAGACAGGCCGTTGCCCGCGTGCGACATCAAGATAGCACAACGTTATCAGTGATCAAACTCGCCATTAGCGTAGCTGCCATGTTAGTGACGCTATTCCATGCTTCTTATATCGTTCTTCTTCGGGAATCAGGAGAGCTGTGCTGCTTGGTGAGGGTCTCGAGTCAACAGGCACAAGCGTGTGCGGTACAACAACAGCAGCAGGAGAGGAGGCGCACCCCAACAGCAGTTTCAGTTCAAATCTAGCTAACACTATTTAAGGGTACTCCACCTGTCGTTCGTCTTGCAGCACAGTCCCAGGTGCTGTACAACCGCAAGATTAGCAGCTGACGCGATAAATACTGAATGTTGCCGGCAGCATGGCACGGCATGAGCGCGGTGCAGATATGCGACAACAAGTTTTCAACTTTATCCGTGCCTACCTCTAGACCCTCGGCATCAATCAAGTTCGACTCTTGTTCAATAAACACGTTGACGCTCAGCTGGTCTTCATCGAAATCTTCATCGAAATATGGTGGCCCGTTTATCAAGTGGTGGGCTCGTTCTCGTGGATGGTCTCTACCGCGTGTGTACAGCACCGAGGATTACACATTATGAGGGCGGTGCTGCGGATTGCACCGACAAGTTTAAACCTAGATACAGTGTGCGGAATTTGGCAAATCTTGGTTCCTTACAAGCTGGGCCAGCCATGAAACGTACAAAATGATTGAAAATGATTCAGTCCACGGTTTCAGACATGTGGTCGGCATTAGTTATCGAAGACCTTGACCAGCCGCACCTTTATTTTTTTTTTTCACGAGTTAGCCCTATTGAAGAATGAATGCAACTCACCGATCACCGCAATCTTGCATACATTTTCGACCCGGAGGCTTGCACGTCCGCAGTAGCCGAAACCACGGCTCAGCATCTTGACCAGTGGAAAGCTGTCCTAGGCCAGTACGATTACACCATCCGCCACGTTGCAGGCGAGCGCAATTGCTGAAGGGACCCTCTGTCGGGTGTCTGTACTGTCGGTGAGTGTGGGTGCTTCCTCGGCTTACGCCCCCCAGTGAAGCTGATGCCGCCATGCCGTCTAATCTAAGCAAGTCGGACGTGACGCAAAACAAGCGGCGCGGGGTACGCTCGGTGCACTTGCCGGGCCTGCAACGTCGTTTTCGACGGCGGTGAGGAGGGCGGCCTTGGATGGTGAGGTGTTGTTTTGCGTACACATGAATGGACGTGACGTGCTTTGGATGATAGATCAAGCGAGTGCTTTGCAGGTGCGACTGATGGTTTGTGCAAACATGAAAGAAGCTGGGCAACGTGGACCCGTGTCCACCTTGTAGCGGTTGTCCGAGTACTGTTGCTGGTTCCGGCTCAAAGAGCACGTCTGACTTCGTCGAGCAGTGTTTGCATTGTATGAACTCCAAGGCGGGGGAAGAGGTGCCTCGCCCGCTTGGGGAAACCGTCCATGGAACGAGTCCTGGCGAAGATGCTCATTTTGACTGCCCTTACATGGGAGCGAGTGGCCCGCTGGGGAAAGATGGCTTGGATAAGGAAGCCGGGTTGAAGTGAATTTTGGTCATGATGGACGACATGTCCAACTGGATTTGGCTAGAGCCCACGGGTGCACCGCCCGCCTGACTGCGCAGCATCTCCTCACGGTGCAAGATTTTGGGTATTCCGGAGGTCTGTGTGAGTGATACGTCTCCCGCATCAAAAATCACTTGATGGCTCTCGGTGTAGTCGAATTTTTCCGTCGCCAACTCTCCCTGGTTCAAGGTACGTGCGAGCGAATGATGCGCGAGATGGTTCGTACGCTTAAGACCATCACTCAGGAGGAGAATCGGAGAAATCGTGACCGGGTTTGTTGGTTGCAGCTGTGCAACACTGCCTTTCGCGAACGCTCCGGTTCGACGCCGTACCACGTCATTGCTGGTAGAGCACCGCGCACTGCGTTTTCGACTTGGTATCGTCTACCGGCGCTAAACTGAAGGTCGCCGTCTTGGATGAGAAGGCTTCCCGGCAGAAGGTGCAGTATTTTCTGGATAAGGTGCGGACGAGTCGGAGTCGGCAGCGAGCGTCTGCCCGTGTTGGGCACCTGCCGGACTTTGTGGTGGGGGACTACGTGTTGGTGACGCGCGTTCGCTGGCGTGGGTCGTCGCCGAAGCTTCTTATGACTTGGCCGGGGCCGTGGAGGATTGTCTCTGCCGACAGAACGCATGTGTCGGGGTGAAGTTCGAGATGTCCACGTCAAACGCTTGCGGTTCTACGCCGATGCCGCTCTCGAGATCACGGCCGAGTTGAATGACGATTTTCAGCATGCTTTCACGCAGGGGGCGTTCGAGATGGCAGCGATCGTGGACGTGTCCGAGTCGGAAGATGGCCCTGGGTTTGATGTAGAAGTGGAGTGGGTTGGTTTCGATAAGGATGAGAACATCTGGGAAGAGCTGTCGAAGATCTGAGATGCCTCGCCGCACTTTGTCAAATCCGAGCTGTGGCAGCTGGGTCTGCCGGAAACGGTTCGGACTCAGTTGAAGCAACACAGCATTGGCTTGTAAGTGATTCGTTTGAGTCGAGCGAGGGTCGTCTTGTCTGCGTATTGATGGCATTTCTTCGCTGGCTTCTTTCGCATTTGTGCTCTATTTGATTAAGTCGAGTGAAGGCTATCTTGTCGAGTATTGATGGCATTTCTTCGCTGACGGCTTTTTGTGTACTCTCTCAGCATCTCGCGCATTGATTTGGTTATGGCATGTCTGAATCTTGCATGTATTAGGTGAATCATTGTCGACCGCGTGGGAAATGTCTTGCGTAGTCCGAGGGTTGTACTTGATTGATTGCATTGCGTGGAGTTCACCTTTTGAGATCGTGTTGGCCTTTTTTTGCGAGCTGCGTGTGTTTCGATTTCCGTGGTATTGGCTTGGTTGACGGTCATGCCGGTCGTTGCGCCGTGTATGTTTGTGCTTCGAGGTCTTCAACTCAACCCTGGAAGCGCCTTGTAACGGTTTTTAGCGTTGCTTCGATGTTTGTAGTTTCTAATTTCTTGTTCCCTGCGTGTGGTAAATCATTTCGTTGCACGCTGTTTGCGGTATGTTCGTCGTTGATACACCGCGTAGGTTTTTCATTTGCGGGCGTTCCGCCTTCATTAGTCTCGTGTGGTCGTCCATCACTTGCGTATTGCTGTTATTTTTTGCTTCGCGTACCCTTCCTTGTCCACCGTGGCCCACCGCTGCTGCGCACCCTTGCGTGTGCCGCTCAGAAATCCCTTCGGCTCATGAGCCATATCCTCCACCGGGGCGTTAAGGTCCAGCTACTCTTGGGGCACTTGGTTGAGAAAATCCCCACATTGCTCATCGGACGCATCGGAAAACATCAACACGGCGCAACCTGGGTGGGGGTGAGACCAGCAACTCATTGCTTGAGTATTAGCCAGACAACCGGACGGGCCACCCCCGCAGCGATTGACGTTCGGAGATATCGTTGTGGGGGAGGACGCCGGAGGCGGGCGCCCGGTGACGAGTTGGGTGTTGTTTGCACCACCATTCGCAGTGTCGATCACGATGTTTTTTCGGAGCGCGCGCTCTCACCTCTGCGGGCGATTTTGTATCAGATTCAGTTCCATATTTAAGTGATGAAAATCCACAATCGCGAGAGAAATATTTCCGAACAACCAGCTCGCCCCTTTCATTGTTTTCCTTAGCAATTTGCTGTCCACCCAAGCTGGCTCCGACATATACGTCATGCTTTATACTGGCATTCGAGCGCACCTACGCCCATTACGCTACACGAAACGCTCTTCGGGCACGTCATCTTGCGTCGACCTCGGGAGGTGTGATACCCACGTAAATTGATGAATATCTCACTGCCTCTCTACGGGGGTGGTTGGACGGCCTCCCTTTCACCCTGGGAGATGCCACGCCTGGGATATCAGCGAAGTTCACTACTGTCCGTAAAGTCAGCGAAGACGTCATCATCCTTAGAGATCCGGCATTCCTCGAGGAGAATCGTAGGGAGATGACGAGGACAATAAACTACCAGTGGAGAAAATAGAAAAGGCGTTTGGGGAATTATATACGTCAACGACGTTGGATTCGCATCGAGATTGTTTGAAAGGCTGGCAAGAATGATGACCATCGTCTTGAAAATGTTTGTGGACCTTTTTGTCTGACAGTGCTAGAGAAGAAGACAGAGCTCCTTGATGCGGGCACCGGAAAAGGAAAAAGTCAACGACTGAGGCGCCACTCCAATCACCCCAGGCACCACTGGTGATTCACGCGGCAGAGTGGAAGTACGCCATGGCCGCGGATTTCGATGTCTGGTGGCCTTGTCAGAGAACATGGTGAGCTCAGGCTGGAGATCAACCACCGGAGCAGAGCCGAATAGGCATGTATTCAAAAGGGCTCCCGGGAGCTCTTCGGCAGGCCGGCAGAGCCGTCGAGACTACATACGAAGTCCAGATTCTGAAACGGAAGGGGTGGAGGCTCTACTGTATTGATGTATGACGTGGGTCCCGCGCCGTGATCACTGCCAGTAGCTGAGGAGGATATACTACCAGCTCCTGCAAACGAGTTGTCGGATATAATCTTTCGGGCGTCAATTGACGGTTGCCCTCCTTACTCAGACCCAGTTTCAAGGTCCAATGCCACGTAGGTAGCAGTAGCTCACGGTGGGGAGCCCGCCTTTGGATATCTGCATGTCTAGGATAATGGTAGATTAGGGGTTCGTTCTGACTAGTTCGATGTTGATTCGCTACGTGAGAAAGATGGAGAGAGGAGAGAGAGCCTCGTCAATAATAATGCACTGCTGTTGGCCATCACTAAGGGGATGAATCGACCAGCCCCCCAAGGCAATGGGGGGGGGGTTGTGGTCCTACATACGTCCTACCTGATTTCAGGCGTGTCTGCTAGCTTTGGATCCACGGTCTGGGTCCTTCAACTACGGAGGCAGGGAGATCCACCACACCTCGTGATGAAAGAAGCGACAGCAAAGGAGCTGGAAAGAAGTCTGAAAAAACCAAGTGGGGGGAAGGGGAGGAGGGGGGAGGTACACGAGAAGAAGGGTCGACTGACACCCGGCATCACCACTACAATTGAGGAAAGATGGCACAACGTGGAGCGAGCAAGATATGTGCCGGAACTCAAGATGACGGAGGTGTGTGGACAGGGCTTAGCTATAGCCCAGATATGGTAGTTGGAGATGATGATGGTACCCCCTTTGTGACCCAACCGGGTGGCCTCTTATGACGTCTAAAGACATTATTCGCTCCTCTCTTGTCTTCCCTTCTAGCCCCTTCTGTGGGGGCTAAGGGGCAAAGCCCTCCCCCTCAAACCCTGGGAAGGCTGCCCTAGGAGGTCAACGAGGGACATATGGCTCGCTTTTCTATAATTCTCACGAATTCAGGTCGATTGGGCAGCCGTGAGCTGTTTGTTGATTCAGAAATTGTTTCGAGCGTTCAAGTGGCGGAGAAAACTACATCAAATATGCGTCAAGGAGCGGGCTCTGAAGGCGTATCTGTTGCATCTTTGAGCGCCCTTACGGAGCTGTAGTGGGTGGTTCTGCACTGCACCAGGGGGGAATCTGGGACGCTGTATATTGCCATTTGAGGAGAGATGCTTTATCTTGCGGTGTTTTCGCGTCGCTAATTTGACTGTGATTCACACCATTGCTCTGGTGAGCTAGTTGCATCCAAAAAGTGCGGCAAAATCTCGAGTAGGACTGCAGTTTGTGTGCGACGAAGTTTATCGACAACCGCCTTATGGCCATGAGGTTTCTGTTGGCAGGCCACCGTGGAGCGGTCAACTTCGTAGCCGCGTATGCTCCAACCAAACCTTCAACCGCCGACAGCAAGCGCGTGTTCTGGGCAAAACTTGCCAGTCTCGTGCGGAGAATCCCTTCCAAAGAATGTGTGTATGTCCTACTGGACACCAACGCGCGGACGGGAGATAGGTTGGACGGAGGGGACGGAAGGGTAATAGGAATGTACGGGGGTGATGAGCTCAACGACAATGACATGCTACTGTTGAACTTCACAACGGGAAACAGGCTAGCTCTCTTGAACACGTCCTTTGAGACACGCAAGGGCGGAATATGGCACACATACAACGGTGTGTCGGGAAACGATTGCAAGCGCCTTGAGCATATCCTGATAAGGCAGGCACATCACGGCCGAGTATATAACGTGGTTATCATCCCCCAGCCGGTTCGCCCATTCAAAACAGACTCAGACCATAGTATGGTAGTGGCCACCGTCAATCTCGGTGGCAGGCTTGCCCACAACCGTGCAGTACGGACTAAACCGAAACAGAAGCAATTCAACCGACGGGAATTGCAGCTCGAAGCAGCACGGTGTGCGGTGACCCATCGGGTTCTCCTCAACCTTGCTTGACACACGACTGGACGAGCAAACAACCACCGCCACGAAAATGGCGACCGACTTTACCAATGCTCTCCTCGAAGCAGCGCGGACGACCCTGGGGGAGGAACCGCGGAGACGCCGCACGCAGGAGTGGTGTGAGACCCCAGAGACGCGAGCAGCGCTGGAGCAGGCCCTTGTCAAACGTCGGGAAACGCGCCGGGCGATGAGGGGCAAGTAGAACTCAGCAACATGGAGAGTTCTCAAAGCAGTGTGTAAGAGAGTGGCTACGGCAGTCGGGAACTTATGCCCACCTGGACGGATATGTCACTGACTTCGAAGTAAGCTACGAAGATCGCGACATGCGAGGACTGTACCAACACCTCAAGAGATCAGTGGGCCTCAGCGGGAGACAAGCGGGGGGGCAGCAGTTCACCGCGGATAAGAACGGCGTGTTGCTCCGGAACAGGGACGGCATCATCCAGCGGTGGGCGAGATTCTTCAGCACCCTATTCAACACTAAATAACCAACCCTGAACCCACACATCATCGAACGAGCGACGCAGCGGCCAGCGACACGTGACACTCAACGGTTGGGAGATGTGCCAGAACTCGAGGAGGTGGCACGGGCCACGAAAGGCCTCAGGAACTGGAAGGCACCCAGCCATGACTCCCTCCCTGCCGAGTTGCTAATGATCGATAACGACGAACCCTTCGTCCTGGGACACCTCCATACCATCCTCGTCAAGGTGCGGAACGGAGGAGATATCCCGCGAGAGTGGAAGGATGCAACCATCAAGGTGCCGTACAAGCAGGGTGACCGGTCCAACTGTAACAACTACAGGGGGGTTTTCCTACTATCTCACATAGACAAGGTCCCCATCAAGATCATCACCAACCGTCTAAGCGCCTTCTGCAAAGCCAACAACATCCTCCTGGAGAAACAATGCGAATTTCGACCCGGGCGATCCACCGTCGACATGCTGTTCGTCGTGCACCGCCTCCAGGAGCTGGAGCGGAGAACGAAAACACCGCTCTACATGTGCTTCGTCGACTTGAACAAGGCGTATGATTCGGTGGACCGAGAGATGCTATGGGAGGTGCTGGCTAGGGCCGGGATTCCCGCGAAGCTGATCGAAGTCATCCGCCAGTTTCACGATGGAATGCGGGCCCAGGTGCGCATAGACGACGGAGAACTATCCGACTGGTTCTTCGTGACTCAGGGCGTGCGACAAGGATGTGTGTTATCCCCACTGCTGTTCAACATCTTCTTCGCCGAGGTCCTCGAGTTCGTTGTCATCTGATTCAGCGAGGATGATGTTGTTTTGCGGAGCCTGGTATGCTTGGAGGAGGGGAAGACGGAAGCGGGGGGGGGCGAGGAGACACCCCTTGACAGAGCACGGAGGGCAGTATGGGTTATGCTGTATGCCGATGATGCCGGCGTCGTATCGAGGTCTGCAGAAGGACTGGCGAAAATGATGAACATCATCGTTGAGGTGTTCGGGGAGTTCAGGCTAACGGTGTAGGAGAAGAAGACGGAGACGCTCCTGATGCGCGCAAAATACAAGCCGACTACAACATCACAGCTCGCCTTGCCTCCACCACTGACCATCGAAGCCGCGGGACAGAAATACGCCCAGACGACCGAGTTCCGGTACCTCGGTGGCCTCGTCAACGAACATGGCGACCTCACCCGGGAGATCAACTACAGGAGCAGAGGAGCGTGAGCGTGCCTCAGGCGATATGGCCGGGAGCTCTTCGACAGACCGCAAGCACCATTCCGACTCAAGGTCCGCCTGCTCCAGGCGGAGGCGATGGAGGCACTGCTGTACGGCTGCATGACATGATCACCACTCAGCGACCACAATTCGACGCTGCGGTCGATACACCACCGACTGCTCCTTCGAGTTATCGGGTACAAGCGCAAGAAGACACCTACCGGCAGCTTTCTTACACCCAAATGCTGAAGAGGGTCAAATGCCAGAGCGTTGAAGCCACGATCCGACAACGACGCCTACTGCTGGCCGGAGCATTGGCAAGGCAGCTGGACGGGTGACTCCCGAAACAACTGATGCTTGGCGAACTGGCGGGAGGGGGGAAGCGAGGTAGGAG
Source organism: Ectocarpus sp. CCAP 1310/34 (assembly GCA_902602495.3). Classification (NCBI taxonomy): domain Eukaryota; class Phaeophyceae; order Ectocarpales; family Ectocarpaceae; genus Ectocarpus; species Ectocarpus sp. CCAP 1310/34. Next base: position 56,880 of record CACKRE030005220.1, read on the forward strand.
GGGACAGGAACAGAACTGGCCGAAGTGTGTGCTCCACGACCTGAAGGCATTCGGGGCCGACCACGTATGTACAAAAACCGATCCATGTTGGCTCGGAATCCCGGTACCGAAAGACACGGCACCGAAGTTAAAGTGGACGGAAGCCGCGAAGGTGGAGGGGGGAGTACCCTGGCATGCGGCGGTGCTGCAGGGAGCTGGGAGGTTCATAACCTCCTGGCACGAGAAGGAAGAAGAGGCCAGCCGACGACGGGCGCTCAAACGAAGCCACAAGCCAATAACCAACGGGGCAGGAGGGGGGCAGGAAACGGACGAGACGACGACGGAAAAAAATAAACGAGAAGACCCGGACCGAGTGGCGCGATACGTGCTGGATTGAATTGCTTTTGGCCAATTCCCCCCCCCCAACGTTGCACCATTGCACCAACCCCCCGCTAGTGATGACGTACCATTACAATATATCGCTGTTTTGTGGCCATGTTTGCGTCTTTGCTTGTTCGTTAGAGGTCTCTCCGCCGAGTGCCTTTTTCTGTCTCTTGTTTCTTGTTATTTTCGGTCTCGTTCCTTTTCGTCCTTGCTCTTCTACATTTTATTATCTATTTCCTTGTTGTTTCCTTTTATTCTGTATTTTTCTCTTTTCCACCTCGTTCTCTCTTTTTTCCCTCTTTTCTGTGCCAGATGGCCTTGTCTCTCCTTGCGTTGTGAAGTACCAAGATTGAACCAAGGGGTGTACCTCTTTCTCTCCGGCCCGTGATGGTGACTCCTAGTCTTAGTTGTTACCTCGCATAGCGTGCAGAATGAGTGGAGGACTCCAGCATATCTGTGGTTGATTTCTATTGACTTCCGGACCCCTCGAGGCCATTTTATTTAAGCGTACCTTTTCAGGGTAAGTTGACCTTCGACCACGGGAATCGACCGCATCGAGTGTTGGATCAGTACGGACATACGAAGGTACTGGGTAGAGAGAGATCGGAACGGTTTTTAATGTGAAGACAACAACAACAACAACAACAACAACAACAACAACAACAACAACATTTGACCGCTCGCCCCCACCCACACGCACAATAACCCTGACCAACACGGTTCGACTGGATTTTGCGACTTGGGAAGATGTGGTATGCAAATTCCATGGGCATTTTTTGCCGTTCGTGGATCTCATGATGTCTTTCGGACTCCTTGCTGCTGATGTGCTTTGTAGACAAGCCAGAAATCAGGGAGGAAGGGCTATAAGACCAGAATTCTTTCCCACGTGGCCTCGGGGGGCTGGTCGATTCACCTTCTTGGTGATAGATGGTGAACAACGTGTCGTCTTTACACGAGTCCCTCTCTTTCCATCAAGCTCTCTCTTACCAATATGCCAAACAAATAGATAGAAACCCTATTCTTCCATATGATAGACATGCAGATATCCAAAGGACGGCTTCCCACCGTGAACTGCTGCTACCTATGTTTTGACCACACACTAGAAATATTCTCCATTCACTTCATTCATGGCTTGCATTGCCCATGAATCACGTTCTGTCTCTGTCGCGCTCTGTACGCACACGCGCGCACAGTCTCCCTNGTTGACCACACACTACAAATATTCTCCATTCACTTCATTCATGGCTACGTTCTGTCTCTGTCGCGCTCTGTACGCACACGCGCGCACAGTCTCCCTCTACTACTGTACACATACATGCAACATAAACACACGCGCAGAATGCCGACAGTGGTGGTGCCGTTGCCCAGAGGTACTATTTTGACTACATCGTGTACCGGCTAGCACCATGTCGGGAATACCAAGCACGAGTACCAACCATCGTGACAAACAGAGGCCAGAGGCGTTCGACTCTTGTTCTTTCTTCTCAAACCAGCTCTCGTATACACGCGCGACACTGTAGACATCATATACGCCATAGGCTCCCTACCTTTGCGTCGCTAGCTCTCATTTTGATGGTGACTGCGGTAATGAAAAGAAGAGGGCTGTTGCTAATTCGACCTTTATTACCATAACAGCCCGGGGGTAGCCCCGGCCTCAACTGAAGCCTTTTTATCTCTCTTTTTTCCCGAGGTGGAAGTTGTACTGCTTGAAAATGGAAGTGGCGGTGGGAAAAATTTAGAATATGCCAATCCCCGACGTGTTGTCGGAGGTTTGAGGTCGGGGTACGGTACAGACAGAACCGATTGTGTGCGGAAAAGGTCAGAGGTAGAAGACCTGTCGTGTCTGGGGTGACAGCGCGTGCACTGCGTGATAAATCTAGCGGACTCTTGTCGAGAGGGTGTTGCAAATAGAAGTGACTCAGGTTCCTTATTTCAGAGACTCACGTTCCTTGTATGAGAGTCTGACAGACAGACATGAGCAGGACGCAAACCACGGTGGACCGAAGGCTATCTACATGTCTTTCCCGTAGTCTTTTTCTTTTTTTATTAATCTTTTTCCAATCTAGAGTTACCTCGCATAGCGTGTGGAGGCGAGCGGAGTGGCCTAGACTATGTGTCCTTGACTTTTATTGGCTTGGGGACCCTGCGGGTCCATTTTATTTTCGTATACCTTCTTCAGGTAGTAATTTAGCCTGTAACCACGGGAATCGACCCCGTCAAGTGTTAGACTAGTGGTAGGACAGAAGAGGGTACTGGGCAGAGAGAACGAAACGGTTTTTAATGTGAAGACAACAACAACAGCAACATAGTTGACATCTGAATCTGCGTAAGCCCTTCAGAGGTCTGTAAGATCTGTACCCCGCCGAGTACAGACACAAGGAAACCACGGGCAGTCCCGATGGGGTAATCGCCAGTGTGGGAAGAAAGATGTTGGTGGAATATCGTTTTCAAACCATTAGTCTGGAGAGCGATGTGATCTAAAAACAAATGGCCGACTACCCGCACCACCAACGAGAGGGTTTTTTTCTTCACACACATGCAGCCGCACGCGAGACAGACAGAGAGTAGTCAGCTGGACACCAACAGAGTGATTGGACTGCAGATGTTCGGGTTTCTTTTCTTTTTTCCGTCTCTCTCTACAGACGAACTTCCTGCGTTCTTGCATGGACCACGGATGGATACATCAGACTGGTTACACCGGCCTGTCATCTGTTTGCAACCACGGTTACTAGTCCCATACATGTTATGCATAGCAATATGTATATGTTTGCATATTTCCGGGGTCATCGCATATTTTATTGTTGCGTACATGATGCCTGCAATCGGTGAGAGAGGATAGAAGGTCAGCAGGGCGTGTGACCGTTACACTCATTATGGTTGCAGCAGTCAGTCGTGCTGAGTATGTACAGTATTTCGTCAATTAGTAGTTGATAACCATAGCGAGAGCTACGACGATGGTTGGTACGCTAACCTGACGTTGTCGTCGGCAGTCTGGAAGGAGAGTTATTCCGTTTTGCGGACTAGGTGGCTGGTCGTCGTCGACAGTCTGAGAGAAAAAATTACTTGGTGTTGAGTAGGTACGTCGTATTGGACGTGGGGGTGTTGATCTGCGTATGGTGTGTGTCCTTTCTGCTCTGTCTGCCTTTTCATGGTTCTCAGTCAGTACATTAATGGTAAGGTAACCTGACGTTGTCGTTGACAGCCTGGAAGGAGAGTTGATCCGTTGTTGCGAAGTAGGTGACTGGTCATGGTCGACAGTCTGAGAGAAAAAAATAACTTGGTATGGGGTAGGTACGACGTACGGGACGTAAGGGTGTTGCTCTGCGTATGGTGTGTGTGCTTTCTGCTCTGTCTGCCTTTTTATGGTTCTCAGTCAGTACATTGATGCAGTATCTGTTGTGCGTCCGCCCAGTAAAGTTGTTGTCGGAAGCGTAATGTATAATGGTTTTTTTTTTTTTCTCCCATCATTGGACTCTATCGTCTGCCCCTGTGGCCCCTATCCTCCACTTCTACTAGCTAGACGACCCAACCGGGGTCACATAAGAGAGGGGGGCTGGACCAACTCCTGCGGTTCCTGCCTGAGGTATTTTTATCGCGATAAGGGTACAGCAATCCCTTCCGTCGCGACGTACGAAATAGATTATGGTTCACTAACACCGAGCTTTGCAACGCATCGCTTTCATCCTAGACCACGATTGATTTAGTGAGAAAGAAACTCACTCTGCCGGGACTCGAACCCATGACCTGGCTGGTCCTTAGCAAGCTGCGAGGCTACCCACTAGACACCGGGGCGACAGGGTATGTTACCCGTCAAAACAGAAGTACAATGGAGGCCAATGGTTGGAACGGTCCGTAGTAAATTGTGCACAAGAACCCTTTGGTATTGATTGTCGGTGCACGTTCCTGAGGAGAAGTAGATGTAACATTTGCTCTGCCCCTCCCTGATTCGCAATAACGCCGCTCAAAGTAACGCTCCACGCATGGTTCTCGGGAGATAGATGCAGTAGATTGAGGTGCAAACCAGCCATCTGCATCGTCGACCTGAACGTGACTCTTCGCGTCGTGTGGGGTGCGTCGTTGTTGACGACCTGTGGGGGTCCTGAAGTAAGAAAAGGGGGGGGTTGATTGTTCGGTGAATCAATCGAACGGGGGAGATCCACGAACATGACATGCAACAACGGACGCGTTCTCACTAGCAGAGACCAGCTGTTGCACCAAACGTGCAGGATGGGCGGACGGGGCCAGGAGGGACTCCTCTTCCAACCCACACGAAAATCTGTCGATGGGAACTGGAGAAATCACCCGAACAAAAACAAGTTGCTTTTAGAGAAGAAACCGGAGATCGCCTACTCTAAAACTACTTGAAAGAGGGAGTGGAGTCACTTTTGGTGGGATCGAAATTTAACATAGGTCTGAGAATTTCCGCAACAGAAAAATGAAGCAAATAGGCTTCAGACTTACCTCGTTGTGATATCATCTATTTTTCTCGACGTATCATAGCCGGCCCTCGTCTCCACGAGGTTGCCTTGGTTAGGCAGACCCTTTCCTGCCTTTCCCTGTCTTGGCCTCATCCTCGCTCTAGTAGTTTTTCGACCTGATTTCCTTGTCTGGTCCGACTGCATTTCCCTCGTCTTTTTCGACGTCATTCTTCTTGTGAATTGTTTTTGGTATCCGCCATGTGCCATCCCTCGCGATCTCTCCTTCTTTGTTTAGGCTTCTTGCTCTTTGTCTGGTCGGACTTGAGTCTATTTTGTCCTTGCACGTGTATGAGTGATTTCCGCGCTTAGGATTGCCGCGTTCACTCCCCTCGCCGCCGTGCTTGAGTGCTACTTGGTAGACGTATCATGGGCATCTTCTCAACGAGGCAGAGCCTTCCTTGCACCATTCAGTTTGTGATCTCAGCCTCGCCATCATCGTCATCATGGGTTTTCGTGTTGTTTTCCTGGTCTGGTTGGACTGCCATTTCTGACTGTCTTCCTAGTTTCTGGTTTGTTTTGCGGTTTGCCGTTCGTTTGCGGTATTCGTCGTGCATGCTGCAGACACATGCCGGGACGATCACCAATGAATCTCCACTTCATCGTGCTTTCACGCCGCCGGCTTTCCGATCGGGGCTGATTACATTTTTCAACAACCGGAAAAATTGCGGTGCTTCACGGTTCTCCTGTCCACCCGTCAAAACCTTATCTTTCCTGCTCAGAGTTCTGCCGCACATCATGATCACGGCCGTCATGAATGGCCGCCTATCATCCACGCGCCCTCCGTCTCACACTCATGGAAACATCGAGTGAGCCAAAAACAGGAAAAGTGATGTTGCTTTCCTTGGTGTTGCCCTTCTCATTCCACACACCCTCCGTGAAGAAAAATGGAAAGGGTTTAACATCAAACTGGGGCTACTCCCGGGCGTTGAAATATTCTGCAACTGTCGAAATGCTGCGGAAAATATTTCCGCGGGTAAGGTTGACAGTGGTATGCCTGGTTGGCAGACCAAATTCGTGGGCACACAGCCATTCTAAAGTCGAAGGATACCTCCTGTTGTAGATTGGACGGGGCTTTCATTTGTTATCGGATGGGCAAGGGTTTACGCACAAAAGTGAGCGAGATCGGAGCAATCTCGCGTCGGAAGCACCTGCTGCGTGCTCGTGTTTCGTGCTTGATATGGCCGATTACCGACACAGCCAAAGTCCGACGTAGGAGGCACCAAATAAGGTCGAACTTGCAGGGGTATTTTATTAAGTAGTGGAGGACGGTCGATGGGGTGATTTCTGGTGCCTCCGGGTTCAGCACCAAACACGCGTAGTTCTGGTCTTCCGACTGAAGTCGGACACTATCAGTCGTTCACTCTTTGTTTCAAAATGGGCCGGGGGTAACCCCCGGCCTCATCTGAAGCCCTTTCCCTTTCTCCCGAGGATGATATAGTTGGGGGCGGCGATGAAGGTGATTGTCTAGTCTGGATGGATAAGAGAGTCCACCCATCGATGTGAAATGAAAAAAGATAAGAAGCAAGAAGGAAATTAGCGCCATATCTCCCGTTTATGACTTTATACCCACTGACGTTCGCATTAATATAAACTATAGCGTGTAAAAAGTCAGGGGGCCGTCGGCTGTGACCATGGTATTCATGGTTGGCAGAAATCTGAGAAGAAACGGTAAGGCCACTCTTTGACGAATAGACAGGAAAGCGTCAAACGCCGCAAATACCCCGGTCGACAAATACGGGCGAGAATAACCGGGGGCGGCCCCGATGGGTTAGTCGGCGGTGTACAAGCGAAGCTGGTGAAATTTCTTTGTTGATTGTCCTGGCATTGTTCTGGAGTACGACGAATAAACAAACGGCAAACTGTACAAGAAACGAGAAACCAGACATACATACAGACGGAAAGACAGTGCGTCCAGGCGAGGAACGCAGCACGAAATCCTGATATACACGTCTACCACGGAGTACCCAAAGACGGCGACGAGGGGAGTGACCGTGGCAAGGCGAGGCGCGCAAATCACTCCAAGACCCAAGTGAAAAGTGGACTCAAGACCTAGGAGGCAACTACACGCGGGAAAACGAAGTCGAAACAAACGCTCGGAAAAGGCAGTCCGATCAGACAACGAAATCGGGTAGAAAAAAGACGAGAGGCCAAGGTTTGGCAAGGCGGGTAAGGTTCTGCCCAGCTAATGGAACCTCGTGGAGTCAAGGGCTACGATACGCCTTCCAGGTACTAGTCCAAGCAAGGAACGCAGCACGAAATCCTAATACATACGTCTACAGAGTAGTATTCGACGAACTGCGACGAGGGAAGTGACCGCGGCAAGGCCAGGTGTGTAGATCATCCATAGACACAAGTGCAAAATGGACGCAAGACCAAGGAATCAATCACGCATGGAAAAATGAAGTTGAAATGAACGCGGGAATCCAGTTCGATGAGACAAGGAAATTGAGTAGAAAATGCACGCGAGGGAAACTATCTTCATAGCCAATGATACTCGTGGGAAAAAAAGGCATTGCAACCAGGCGAGGAAACACGACTTTGGCTCACCACTAGCTATGTACGCAAGGCCACCAAGAATATGGACGGCAGGATACGAAAGTAGTAACAGGTGAGGATTATTAAAGCGCAAGGGGATTCGACGAGGTCAAAATCAGGTTTCGAAACAAAAAAGGACAGAACGAAGAAAAATGAAATTCAAGACAAGCAAGTCCGTTCAACACGGGTTTACGTTGATCCAATAGGTAATTTTCGACGAGGGCACGTCGAGCGAGCTTGAGCATTTGTTTGTGCACTAAAGCGTTGCACATGGCGCAGCGCACGGCGCTATGCCTGGTGCCGAACCTCCGGAGTTGAATGGTAGTACGGCATATGAAACACGCGACACCGTCGGCTTGTTCGGCGACTGGAGCCCCAGCGTGTTCCGCAATGAATGAAATGTACAAGCTTCAGAATGAATTATTGTAAATGATTTTTGTTCGTGCAACGTGTCCGCAGTCTCCCGGCATGATAGCGGGCCATCCATAGGTTTCCATACGTGAAAAAATATGGTCCGGTGTAGCAAAGGGCGGCAACTTTAGAGAGTTTTTGCGTGCTCTGCCTGCGACTGGGTACTTAAGATCAACGAATCAATGGCACAGCGTGTTCCGCAATGGATGACATATAAAAGAAGCTGTAGAAGTAATTGTAGTTAATGATGTGGTGGGTACGACGTATCCGCAGACCCCCGGCAGGATGGCGGCCCATCCATACATGAAAAAATATAAGGTACGGTATAGTGAGGGCTGTATGTATGCCGTGAAGAAGCGAGCTGCCATGCGTGCTGTTTTGGCCGACGGTACATAATAGGATACATACAATGCGCGGTCGCGTGGACTGAAAAACCGGCGTGGTGTGCCGCAACGAGCATGCAAGTGCGGGGAAGGTTCACGTGTCCGTTCGGTATGGCACCAAGGACATCTACGAATGAATCACAGCAAAGAAAGAAGCCTTTCTTAAAAATGGACGTGTTCCGCAACACGGAGATGGGGCATACTGCTGGTCGTGACGTTGTCTGAAGCGTCACGGACCGGATTGATTTTTTCAGGGCCGGCGAAGAATTGTGGGGGGTAAAAGAGAACGAGGTGCATGTGTGTCGTAAAGAGCGCAGCTGGCATGCGCTATTCAATCTCTGGCGACAGAAATGCCTGATGTTCAACTCCCGACAAGTGTCATCGGCGGTGCCTGTCTGAAGCTTTCCTTGTTTTTTTAACGGGAGGCCGCAAGTGCTTAATACCGTAACACTCTCGAGCACGAGACACAGCGAGAGAGTAACTGAAGGATGAAGATGTCCAGACCGCGATGAAGGCCTTGAATGTATGGTGCCGACTATGGCAAGTCGAAAGATTTATATACGAAGAAATCCAACGACGACAAGATGTGTAGACGCGCCTGAAGTCAGGCAACTTCCATATCTGGGCCCCTAGTAGAGCCCTGTCCACAACGCCCCCAAAGCATAGGTCATATTCAAGAAGAGACGACAGCGGTGTTTGTGAATGATAAAATAAACATCCATACACGGCGATATCATGCCAGACTAATGTCAAATCAGTTCATTAGTCAGCGCAAGTCTTCAACCTCTCATGCAAAACATAGAACGCGCCCAATCAGCAGCGAAAGGCACGCGAGCAACAAATAACAACAATACGCAAGTGATCGACGATCACACGAGACTAATGAAGGCGGAACGCCCGCAGATAAAAAACCTACGCGGTGGATCGACGACAAACACACCGCAAACAGCATGCAATGAAACGATGTACCACACGCAGGGAATAAGAAATTAGAAACTACAAACATCGAAGCAACGCTAAAAACCGTTACAAGGCGCTTCCAGGGTTGAGTTGAAGATCTCGAAACACAAACATACATCGCGCAGCGACCAGCATGATCGTCAACCAAGCCGACGTCACAGAATTCAAAACATACGCAGCTCGCGAAAAAAGGCCACCAACACGATCTCAAAAGGTGGACTCCACGCAATGCAATCAATCAAGTACAACCCTCGGACTACGCAAGACATCCCGAAGGCGGTCAATTGTTTACCTAATACATGCAAGATTCAGACATGCCATAACCAATTCAATGCGCGAGATGCTGAGAGAGTACACAAAAAGCAGTCAGCGAAGAAATGCCATCAATACTCGACAAGATAGCCTTCACTCGACTCAATCAAATACAGCACAAATGCGAAAGAAGCTAGCGAAGAAATGCCATCAATACGCAGACAAGACGACCCTCGCTCGACTCAAACGAATCACTCACAAGCCAATGCTGTGTTGCTTCAACTGAGTCCGAACCGTTTCCGGCAGACCCAGCTGCCACAGCTCGGATTTGACAAAGTGCGGCGAGGCATCTCAGATCTTCGACAGCTCTTCACAGATGTTCTCATCTTTATCCAAACCAACCCACTCCACTTCTACATCAAACCCAGGGCCATCTTCCGACTCGGACACGTCCACGATCGCTACCATCTCGAACGCCCCCTGCGTGAAAGCATGCTGAAAATCGTCATTCAACTCGGCCGTGATCTCGAGAGCGGCATCGGCGTAGAACCGCAAGCGTTTGACGTGGACATCTCGAACTTCACCCCGACACATGCGTTCTGTCGGCAGAGACAATCCTCCACGGCCCCGGCCAAGTCATAAGAAGCTTCGGCGACGACCCACGCCAGCGAACGCGCGCCACCAACACGTAGTCCCCCACCGCCAAGTCGTTAGCAGAGACGCCTCCGGCATCCACTCCTCGACTGCTACATCCGATGTAATCTCCTTTGCCGCTTCAACGCTCGAAAAAACATTAGATCAACACACAGCTCACGGCTGCCCAGTCAACCTAAGATGACTTTCTAAGAATGTTTGACCCCTGACTGACCCTGGCCGGTTAGCCTGATTTGTCGATAACCGTAGACGCGCCTGAAGTCAGGCGAGGCCCAGGACAAGTGCCTCCCCCCCGTGGCCTCGGGGGTCTGATCGATTGAACTCCTTGGTGCTGGTAAACAAAGTGCATCGTTATCATCAGACGTCAATAGGGGTCCCCCTGATGGGATAACAAGGGGGTACCATCAACATCTCCAAATTGCATATCTGGGCCCCAAGTGGAGCCCTGTTCGCAGATAAATACAAAATAGAGGTAAACGCGAAAGAATCGCACGAACAAACGCCTCAAGCAGTTCTCCCCGATGGACTGATAGGGCCTGAAGCATGTTGGTCGTTTGGCGGTAGGCTTCCACCGGATGGATTGCAGCGGCACCGGCGGCGAGACGAGTGACCCCCGACGGCAGAATATGCCCCACGGCGGCGGCGGCGGCAGGGTGGAGACGACCGGGGCGAAGGCACGCGTGAAAAGAGCGGCAGCATCGGTAGCGGCATCAGCGGCAACAGTGGTTGCTCCTGGCGGCAGGGTTGTCTCCGGGGCGGCGGGGGCAGACGGCTGGGACGCAGGCACGCGTGGCGGAAGTGGTAACATCGGCAGCAGCACCGGTGGCGAGAGGGAGAACGACGGGCAGTTATATGTTCCCTGCGACGCCAGCCGTGGGACGGCCGTAGTGCAGGCACTCGCAGCTAGAGCGGTACCATCGGTAACAGCATCTGCGTTGAGAGTGGTGATCCCTGGCGGCGACGGCGGCGGGGAAGACGGTCGGGGCGCAGACACTCGCAGCGGGAGCGCCAGCATCGGCAGCAGTACCGGCGGCGAAAAGGGGTACGAACGGTTGTTATGATTTCTCCCCGGCACAGGCGGCCGGCCGAGACGCACGCACTCGCGAACGGAGCAGCAGCATCGTTGATGAGACCAGCAACGACAGAAGCGGTTACCGTGACGGTCGCGACGGAGGGTAGACTGGGCTACCGCACGCTATTAGAGCCAACCCGGCAGTCGGCGGTCCGTCAGCAGCAGTACAAGGTGACGCCTGTGGTCACGCGGTCGGGGTCTCGTCGAACCGATATCTTGGTTGGGTCTCTGCGTGTGTACTTCATTATCACGCTCGCGGGCCCCTATAGAGAACGTTTTTGCGCAAAGGAGTGACTCAAGTTCCGCCCGAAAAAAAACAGTCCCCAACCCGCACCGAGTGGACATAACACATCATTGTCCCCCCCTCGGTGTTTGCCAACGGGATTGGGTTTCGTCCCTTGGCAACGACGTTGTAAAACAAGCCAATTCATATCGTGAACTCGGCAACCAGGGTACTGTTTTATTTTTTTATATCTCTGGCGTTTTTTTTGGCGGTAACGATCATGGTGGTCGAGTAGATCATGTTGTGCGGGGTCGAGAACCCTCGCTCTGCGCAAGGGGGATGATCGCACCACGTTGTGTTGAAATGGTCAAGCACCCTCGAGGCAGTTACACAGTGCTTACAACTGTCTCTGGAAGTGAAAGCACCAGAAAATAAATTAAGTCATACGCAGCTGTCATCCGTATGCAAGGAAGTAAGCACAAGATGCCGAACACCCTTAGCAGGATGCAGCGCACCCTTCATGCGACTCGCCGAATATCTCACGGCGCTTCGCGCTTGGTGATGTGAGAGCCTGGTCCGGTGAGAACCCGGCGTGCTCCGTCCCGGCTTTGTAGGGATGCAAGATCAGTGGTGTAACGACTACGGCATGCACGACTATGAGTTCACCCCCTCCACGCCCCTTCGTCTATGCACTATTTCTGGCGAGGAAATCCTACTACTGCCGAGTGCTTGCTGATGTACGTACATGCATCTGGCTACGCACGATCACAGCCAAAATACTCCTTCATGTAGATTCGATCAGCGATAACACGCTCCGCTCATTTTTCGCATGCGAGCGGACCCCAGTCTAGCTTTCCTCTCCCCAAAAAATGAATCGGACGGGAGATTGATGGGAGTGGAGAGAGGCAGAGGGCGTTTATTCTGCATTTTCCCCCGTCTGAACACGGAATAGAAGTGTTTCTGTAGTAAACGGTTAATGCGCGCGTGACGGAGGGGACGGAGAGGGCAAAACACTTGTCTGCGGGCCCGACCAGGTGACAGGACGTGGCAAGGAGACACGCCCCCAAAGACAACCACCCCAACAAACAAAGCGTCGTCTGCAGAACTTGGGCAGTTGACGGAGCTGGTTCTCATGCTCATCGACGATTATCCCCCCACACGCCTTGGCAGTCTCGGGAGGCATACTGGTGTGTTTGAGCTACGGTTGTAGGAGGAGTGTTGTTGTAAGGATATGTAAAATGAGGGCCGCGACTTGCCTTGTGGGGGCTGCCTACCACCTGTCTGTGTAGAGAAGGATATATTCGACAATATTATATTATTATTATTATAATATTATTATTATATTATATTGTTCTTGTTCGAGAGCATGAATGAATGGGATGGACGAAAGGACGGGCAGTTAGTTGCAACACAGCCAACTTGATGTCAACGTTAAAGTCCGATGTAAACGTGTGTAGCCGCGTAGACGCATACCACCGAACCATGTACTGCAGCAAGACCCGAGGGGCGGCGACAACTAACTGCGGTCCGGAAATCCTGTAGGACATGCGCTGCGGCAACACTGCTCAAAGCAACATAGATTTAAGTCTACGCAAAAATGCGAGCCTACATACGCGCATGATAGGCCCACAGATATACATGCAGAAAAACTACATTCGCGCATCGAACGTTGAATGGTGCTCTCCGTGCACGTAAGCGAATGAGTGACGCGTTCGGGTGTGTGTCCAAAGCTAACAGAGAAAAGGCATACCTCCGAGATGCCCGGTGTGCATGCATCATCGACAGCAGCAGCTTGAGGGATACAAACCATCAAGATGGAAGCCCCGCTCCCATAACAAAAAAAACGAATGCTGCTACCCGAAAGCAAAGGATATATACCCGTCAAATACAGGAAAAATGTTTTTTTTGTGGTGAAGGGGGACTCATGGGACCCCAACAAACTGTTACAAAAATAAACAAATACGCGGAGAGCCCCGAGAGGGAAGAAAGCAGCTACAGCAGTACAGAATAGACGGAATGTAATGCTTGGGGAAGAACCGAGAGTAATTACGGGAGAGAGTTCGCGAATAAATCCTATGCATCTATTATGTACACACACATAAGTGGAAGAAATGTGCCCGCCATGAACCCTTTCTTGTTTTGGCGAGCAATGCTCCTCGAGGCCATCTCATGTACTCTAAAAATCGGCAGCGGCAATGGCGGCAATCGCAACAAACCTAAGACAGACACTCCGTGGACCCATCAAAACATTATGGACAAGGAAGTATTCCAAGAGCCGAAAAGGGGAGGGACGGAGAGAGGCGAATGTATGTACCGTAGTACGCGCTTTCTCCATGGTGGAGATGGCCTAACTAACGGCACTCTCTTTGACATGGAAAGCATCATTAGTTGGTGGCTTGCCGCTCTCGTAGTTACGGCACACACCAACAGCATTATTAGCATGGACGAAATCGGCGGAGGGACGGGAAAAAGTCAACGTGAAGTGGGACGGCAGTTTCACAACTACTCAACTTGTCAACGTTCGACGTAGACCTGTGTAGCCGCGTAGATGCACATCACACGACCAAACCATGCACTACTATACTAAAACAGCAAGACCAGGGCAGCGATCGCGGCAGTTGACATGCGGTCCGGAAACCCTGGTTCACATGCGGTCCAGAAACAATGCTCAACTCAAAGCAACCACACAAAAAAACGAAAAAAATCACGCGCATGGAAGACAAACAAAAGGCCGACATAGCTATAGTCTACATTCCGAACATATTCATGAACGAGATCAACGATGATTGTTGCTGTCCGTGCACGGTTCAGGGAATGAGTGACGCGTACGGGTGTCCAACACTAACAGACAGAGACCGTATACCTCCAAGATGCCCGCTGTGGTGCATCAAAACAGCAGCCAGAGAGATATAAACCATCAAGGTGGCATCATGAAGATGGAAAGCCCCGCTCACTCAGCAAGAAACAAAAAAACAATTGTGATGCATCGGACGGACCCTCCTTTTTCAACCGCCCCGTTCAGCGGGCGACACGGACAACGCTAAACTCGTGGAGTGGTGATGATCTGCGATTCCCCACCGAACCATACTCGATATTCCGCGATATTCGCATTGTAGCTCGAGATCAGCATTTCGGGCCGGGTCGGGGGTGGGGTACAGTGCCGGCATTCGTCAGGTCGATTTTGGTTGACCGGCCATAACTTCACTAGTTTTTCACTTTTTTCAATTTTTTGTTTTTAGTCGTAATCTACATCCTATTTGCCACAGTAGTTGTTCAGGGACCAAATCGATTTGAGGCGTTCCTAGAATTTCACGGTTTTCGTATAGGATTTACAAGGCATTTCTGGGGGTGGGGGGGGATGACAACTCTTTGTCTAATATCTCGGCAACCACGAACTCAAAACATCTCCCTTTTTTTGCTTTGTACAAAACATCCCGCGAGGTACAAACACGGCACCGTGGTAGGCAGAGCTGAGGGGTGCGTGAGGAGTGGGCGGTAGCACGTGAGCACAGGAATATGGTGACTTTCGAACAAACATGTAATTGGCCAGGCACCTACGCGCCCCCCAGCGTTCTCTATAAAATGCAGGAAGCGAATCCCCCGCTCCAGCTTCCGCGATGAGACCACCGCGGACACGGCCAACCACGAGAAACAGTTGCATTTGCGCAAAACACGGGCTACCGTTCGTCAGCTCGGACCGAGTGTATTCGAAGTAGCTGCTACTATGTATCAGCCTGGTCACCCGCAACAATCCCCACGTTGTCGACGATGGTGCCAAAGATCAGAATGCCTTGACCGTCTCCCTTCTTGAGCGCGTGATAGTTGGATGGCACCCACGCGAAACGCTGGCCGTCGTTGGCCCTGTAGATGCACTCGTCCTGGTAGCAGAAGATCGCTCTCCTGCCGTCAGAGTAAGTTTTTTTGCGGGTGACCCTCTCGCGGAGATGCTGAGGAAGTTCGGAGAGGGTCTCCTTGAAGCCATGCACGCAAACCCAAACACGCCCATCCTCTTGCCTGTCCTGCTCTTGCACTTGCACCTCCCAGGAGCGCGCCTCGTCCGAAGTCGCCTCGATCCAGATCTCCATGTAATCGCGGTGCTCAAAGTACGCCGGGAGGTACTTCTCGACCCGGTACGCGAGCACGTCTTCGCGGTCACGGCCGTCAAAGTACAGGCCGACATGAGATCGCGGTACTCACACCCCAGCTTGTGCAGCCAGGAGCGCGCCGTGCGAACGGTCACCGAGTACGACACCACTATCTCTCCTGATGCCGTTTCAGTCGTCGTCTTGGTGACAGGAGCGTGCTTGAAGGGGTCGTAGTCGCACGTTTCGGTGTCTGCTACCTGAAGCAAGACGTCCTTGTTGAGGTACTCGCGGAAGCCCTCGGCTGTCATGTTGGGCTCCCCATTTTTGATAGAGTTGACGCGGATCCATTGCGAACCATCACGAGATCTCTCCCTTCTTCCCCTCGCTCCTCGACAAGCTTTTGCTTAGACATGGGTTGTAGTGAAGGGGGGGGTCTTTCTGGCGAGCAGGGCTAGACTCACCCTCAAGGGATGACCGAAACCTTCTTGCTGCTGCGCATAT
>CACKRE030005220.1:87034-107491 GCA_902602495.3 Ectocarpus sp. CCAP 1310/34
GGGGGGGGGGGTTAGGCCTATACGACCTGCGGGTCGTGGGAATAGTCACGCACCATGTGTTACCTGGCGGGTGCTTGTTGATGTTGAGTGGGTTCAACTGACTGCTCAATCAAACGGCAACAGGATGGTTGCCCGGGCTCGACTCAGGTTGCGTACTTGCACCGCGCTACTGACTTGTCTTCGCAAAGCCGTCTGCTCCCTCTGCTGTTGCTACTGCTGGTTCCCTCGCGTCAAATTCATGGCCATCAACGGCTTTTTTTGGTGCATGTGTGACAATAATTTCGTTAAGTGTAGACAGCTTGCTTTCACTTCGCAGGAAATTCGGCGGGCTTGAGACGAATTTGGCGGGTAAGTTGTAAACCTGACGCATACGTGCCATCTGCTTGTCACAACCTTATGTCTACGCTGCTGCCGGTGCTCCTCGGTGGTGTGATGTGTGATATGCATCCGCTCGCCGCCAGGAATATGCCGCATGCGTGCCTCTCCCCGATGTGCGTGTTTGCGTCCGCACGGTGAGAAGACTTTTCATTTAGGTTCTTCGTGGGGTGTGTGCTGTGTGGTGTAAACGGAAAGGAAACTACGGAAATGTAAAAGTGCAAAAAATTGAAGAGGGACTGCATATACAAGCAGCTCGCGCCAGTCCCACGCCTGTCCCTGCTGCACGTAGCCGTACTACAAACTATTCACGCTGCTGTGTGCGGGCATTCGTGCATCGGCATCGCAGAAAAAGACTACTGCAAGGTTTAGAATCGGCTACACTGCGGCTCATTACCCCTGCCCTACCTAGTACCGTGATAGAATAAAGGCCAAACGCGAGCCCTACATGTCGCCTTACCAATGCGAGAATGTCGATCGCATATTTATTTTGTCTTGAGAAGCAGAGACTCAAGCAGACAAATAACAGCAGATGTGATGAGCAATCCAGGGTGTGTGAGCACCAGCACCACCACCACCACCAGCGCGTGAACGACAACTGGGAATTCCTTTCGAGAGAGAGGCAAGTGTGTACATCGCATGTTTTTGAATAGCAACGACAAGAGAGCATATTCGACACAACAATAGCACCAGCAACAAAGGTGCGACGAGGACAGCAGTGTCGCACTCCAGATATCTTGTTTCATCGGGGAGTGGCGCAAACTGTGTCCCCCGCACGTGGGTTTGCTCGCGAACAGGGAGTATCGTATTGTTCTGCACTGCCAAACGAAGACACGCCGACAGAAGCTGACGTCAGCAGAAAGTGACCTACAGTGTGTTTTCAGTCGGTTTATATTTCGACAGTTGCTCGAACATAACAGGGACGGAGCAGTTCATAGATGTCCAGCCGTGATTATTTATTCTGTACATATACATAGGCTAATGAGCATTTCCATCGATTGGCATGGCCAAATAATTTGTTCGCCAGGTCAGAGGCCCAAAACACATGGTGCCCAGACTATTGGCGATGCAGGCAAGCTTGTTCTTCAAGAACAGCGACATGGTGAACATGCCAACTTGTCCCTCTGATTTGCGTGTAGACAAAAAAAAATCACACCGAGAGCTTGCCAAAAAAAATGATTGATCAGGTTAACATGACTTGAAAAGGGGGCCACACGCTCCATCCGCGAAAAACGCAAACGATTAGGGTGTCATGTTCTGTGATGGCCGCTTGATCTTCCGGCTCCGCAAGTTTGATGGCGTGTTTCTGGTCGCGCTGCTGGCGCTCCAGGGCGGCAGACTCGTTGTGAAACTGTTTCAGGTTGGTGGTGGCAGCAGCGTGTTGGTCGCGAAGTTTCTTAGCCTTCTGAATGGCCTCTGCGCCACTACCGATGCCGCCGCTGGAAGACCCGGCCGACACAAGTACACACTCTGCAACGTGCGTGACGTTCTCGACACGGTCCCGGTGGGGGTTGCTGAACCCACTTTGGTATGTGTTGGCTATGACTTGAGGTGGGGCAAACCACTGGCCATCAAACTGTTCGCGGACGCGGCGGTGTTCTCGCCGTTCTCTACCAAACACGCTGGAAAAGGTCTACTTCGACCCTCTTGGGCACGTGAAATGGAACTGCAACACGTTTTTGACGCGGTCAAAATGGAGATTAATCCCTCCACGTCACTGCCCGCCCTAGCCAACGCATACCAAGGAGGGTTCAGAAACCCCCGCCGGGACCGCGTCTAAAACGTTGCAGGTCCATTTCACGTGCCCAAGAGGGTCCAAGTAGACCTTTCCAGTGTGTTTGGTAAAGAACGGCGAAAACGCCGCCGCGTCCGCGAACAGTTTGATGGCCAATAATTTGTTCCTTCAAGGCGTGGCGTAGGGGTCCATTGTGAAAAAATGGAAGGAGGTGGTCAGAGAAGTATGGCAGGCAGTTTCGTGAGGTTGTCGGTGATTCCGACACATGGGTACCACCGGGCTGGCAACGCCCCATCCAGAGGGCGCTCACAAACGTCATTAGAGACCAAGCACATAACTGCGCCTCTGTACGATACACACGCATTGATCCAACCACCAGCATAGGATCACACGGGCGCGCACACGGTGGTCTCCAGTCTCTGGCAGGGAGAACAGGAAAGTGAGCACACATGGAGATGGGGGGAGATACCACACAGCAGTCAAACAGCTTTCCGCGCTCTGTTTGATGAAATAACAGCAAAACTCTACTTCTACATTCTCGACTTGGTATGCATACCCATTGCCCACAAGCACGACAATGAGAAAATGTATCACCCGTTCCTCTCATGCTATAGTATCGAGAGCTCTCCACGTTGCCCGACTTCGATGAAATGGCCTCAACGTGGTTTCGGTAAACCTTGGAAGCTCACGTCGATTCGCTCGAGGTTGGGAAAAGTGAAGAGTGTCGGAGAACTAGCATTAGGGAGCGTTTACGTTTGCTCGAAACGACCTGTGCTTTGCTTGCGAGCGGCAGGAGTATGAGAAGTGAAGCCCAAGTGCGCCTGTCAGTTCACCCGGAACACTGTTGGTTTGCTTCTGCTCGCCTCTTGAAAAGAGTAGCTCCATATACATTTGTATTGTGAACATATCTGCTGATGTTGCGACTCAGGCAGTTATCGATCCTTCAGGGCAGATATGTGTTATAAGATTACTGACGCCACGAACTCGCGTTTGGGGGTTGTACGCTGTGCTTGATGCTTGCGGGCGCTCTGCCGTCGTGTGCTCGGGTCGCCCCCGTTTGAACAGCCTTTTAGCGACGATTCAACAAAATTCGAAACGGGCTCTTGTGGAGCTTTTCTCCACGCACAAAGAGCGCGCCCGAACCTGCCCAGGCACTGCACGTGGGCCGTGTGTGCGCCGACATACTGCTACGGTTGGTTTCTTCGTAGGACACCTCAATTGTTGCAGTTGAGCGCGTTGTGTTAATTGCCGATCCGAAACAAAAGAGTGCCCTCACTCCTGTGTGCACAAACGCTCCTGACAGCACATAGAAGCAGCGAGAGCTAGCAGACACTAGGTGTAGAGAGAAGTGCAACCCCCTCAAGCTTGGGGTGATGTCCAAACACATGCTCCAGTCGTTGATCAGACACACGGGCCGTTTGCCAACAATTGCTTTGTCGGAGAGGTACTGCGAGAGGTAACGAATCTACCCCGATGCTGTGGTGCTCATGCTATTAGGAAGATCAGCACACACCTGACTCAAAAGTTGAAGAGGAGAGAAACAGCGCACCTGGTCGCACCTGGTCGCACACTTTTATGGCGAACGCTACTACGCTCGGAGGGTGATGAAACTTGGCGGGGGACGACGACTCGCCATGCCTACCGAGGCATCCTCAAAATATCGTGAGGCTTGCGCCGTTCATGTAGGCGATATCGGTCTGTTGGTTGCTGTCAACCACATTCTGAGATTCGATATTTCCGATATTGCTCGAGAGGACAAAAACAGCGATGAATAGCGATGGAGACAGGAAGACGGCGAACCGGTTAAGGTCAAGACGAGAGAATGAACCGCATGGTCGCATATGACCGCAATCTTGTGGCGCATGTTGCTGCGCGCGGAAGTCGATCGAACTTGGCGAGGGGGGGGCATACTCAAGATATTGCGAGACGTGCGCCGCACTGTAGGTCGACACCGGCCTGTTGACTTCTCCCACACAAGCTGACAATGAGATCCGAATCTTCCAAAAAGAGCGATGAGGACATGATGAGGACAGGATGACGGCGAACCAATGAAGACGAGAGAGAAACAGCGAGCATGGTCGCACATGGCCGCACATTTGTGACGTACGCTACTGTACGCGGAAGTCGATCAAACTTGGTGACTGGCCGTGATTTGGAATGCCCTATCAAGGCATACTCGAGATATCACGAGCCGTGTGCCACAGGTCGTGATCGGCTTTTGAGACACGGCCGGGCAGGGTGTTGTGTGTTTTCGTCCTATTCATTATGGCGACAGTCCCCCCATTTTTCGTGGTGAGACGTGTACTGCCCTTTTCAGCGTATGTAGAGTACTACACTTTTCTATGTATTTTTTCGTACAACTACAACCATCCAGGGTCACGCAGGATGGGGTAATCACCAGGGCTTTTTTCTTCTTTTTATTTGTTTTCATGCCCCACCTTCCTCCTGCGGTGCGTGCTGAATTTTATTTTTATCGCGAGAAGATAGAAGGGTCCAGCCGTCCCTTTCCCTCGTCAACGTTGCTAACGTCGAAGTTTGGTACTCACGAGAGCTTGTCAGCTATACTTCGCTTTCACCCGCACATTTCGTAAAATTTTCACCCCATGGGTATTCGAACTCACGACCTCTGCGACTAGCGGATTTCGAGGGTACCACTAGACCACCGGGGCGATTGGTGTGTTTGGGAATCGGAATGCGAGGGTCTGCGACAAAAATGAATATATTGTAGTCGGAGAGGCTGAGGCTTACAGCTTCAGAACTCAATTTACGGCTCGTCCTCCGTGCAACAACGCGATTGGCTAAGGGCAGTCCTATCTGTCATTGGAATGCAGTGACGTTGTTCACTTGATGAAAGTTACCTACAATGGCCAATACTTTTCTTATGGATCGTGAAAATACCGCCATCCTCACCAAACGGTTTTCTTCCCTTCAAGCTCCTTGACGCTCTCTTCGGCTTCGGCCCGCTCTTCCTCAATACCTTGGTTGGAATCGTCCGGCAGCGCGTAAGCATCTTTCAAGGTGTTGATTCCGAAGTAGAGAAAAGCTGCCGCCGCTATGATGTCGTCCAGAGGAAGGCCAGACGTGAACACGGACGGCACGGAGTGAAACGCCAACCCCAAGAGCACCGCGAGCACCGTCATCACCGCCAGTGCCCCGACCGAGCCCGCAAAGGAGATGAGGCGGCTTGTTTTCGCCGCCAAAAGAGCGGCAATGAAGAAGGTTTTGTCGCCAATTTCGGAGACAAACACGAGTGAAAAGGCCTGGAAAAAACCCGAACTAGTTAGTCTCTCCACCAATGTACCGTCGACGGCTGCTGAAGCTATGGGCACGGCCGTCTCGGTTGCGGCTACTGCTGCGTGAGGTAGAAGTTGACATGAAACGGCTCCGGCCAAGGCGAGCAGAGCAACCTTGTGAAGACCGCCAGGGTGGCCTATCCGTGAAGTCAGATGTCTCGTTCGATTTCTCTCTCCATGCTCCCGCAGATGTGCCCCTCCCTTCTTCATGAACAGGTTACTATTGGCCCTGCCGGCTGTTGGTCGATAGGGGCGAGGGAGAGGGCGCGATGCCACAAGCGAGCTCACATCGTGCGACACTCGGCTGCCACGTGGAATCACATGTGACACGAACCCACTTACGTGCGCGATACCAGCGAAACATGCCAGCCCAATTGCGGAAGCCTTCATTGCGTGCGTGCCGCGCGTGTTAGCACTAGCACGTGAAGATGTGAGCTGCTCGAAGGGCACATGAACACATGGACCCGTTCAGCATGCACATGCATACATCTGCGGTCCCCGGATGGGATTAAACATTTGAGGGGGGGGGCGTGGACATGGTGACAGTCCCGGACGGCCGGGGCTGGAACAGGGAGGAGGTACCAGCGACACCCAGCCGGCATTGACCATGTCACAGCGTGCGATGGCAATGTCGCGATCCATGGTGATGCTGGCACTTTGTTCAGTGAGCCGATCTTCCGCATTTATCCCGGGAGGACCTGCAGCACGCCGCTTTTACTCGACGCATGTGAGACGCTTGCTTGATTGATATCATGCTGGCCCAACGTTCTCTCCCCACTTCCCGGCCAAAGGGGCCCAAGCAGACCGTGCATGAACTACCACAGAAACAACTATTGATACCTCGCAGGTCTACTATTGGATGATGAGTGCTGCATCCGCTAAGGCCCAAACAATGTCCTGGGAAAGAATAACCCCAAACGTGTGAAAGCCAGATCTTCCGTATACCGTACGTATGCTGCACTACGCTCCTGGTGCTGTCAAAATGTGTTACTTCATGCATGATTCTGCACATGTTTCCTGTTGGTGGTTCGACCTCGTGGAACGAGTGTGGCTACGCCGTATCCTCCAGGCTTGCTCTATCGTTTTGGCTTCATTTCTCCTGTCATGGTGACATGCATACTACCGGCCGTTAGCCTCTCGAATTTAATTGTAGAAATTCAAGCTGCCGCCACACCAAAGCACCCGCGGGTGTGAACGCCATTTTTGGGCGCGTCTGGTGTATCGAAGACATGTGACGCTGCATGTGAGCGTACCAAGCACAGGAAGTTGGATGGTAACTACTGGAATTGAGTAGGAGACCAAAATATGATGTTTTTTCGGACAATGAAAGATCGACAGCAGTCTTGCTCTTGTCGGAGCATCGAATGCCTCTCGTCCTTTTCCGTGCCAAATACGAGGTGGTTGTTGGATGAGGTTCGCCCCTGTTGTTGTCGTAGCCCAACGTTTGTGTTGATGGATGCACGTGTGGCTTGGTGAAGTGTTGGTCAAGCCACCGGCATCCAACAAAGAGCGAAGACGAGTGTGTCGGCTGGCTCCACCAAAAGCGGGTTGATGTTATGCATGCGTGACTCCTTGCAAGGTGGTATGTAACAACATTCCCGCCGGAAGTACCTGTTGCATGTACTGTCATCAGTAGAAGACCGGTCGCCCCGGTGGTCTTGTGGGTAGCCTCGCAGCCTGCTAAGGGCCAGGTCATGGGTTCGAGTCCCGACAGAGAGAGTTTTTTTCTCACTAAATAAATCCTGGTCTAGGATGAAAGCGATGCGCTGCAAAGCTCGTTTGTTAGTAAACCATAATCGACTTCGTAAGTCGCGAGGGAAGGGATTGCTGTACCCTTCTCGCGATAAAAATACCTCAGGCATGAACCGCAGGAGGGGGTCCAACCCCCCCCTCCTATGTGACCCCGGTTGGGTCGTCTAGCTAGTAGAAGTGGAGGATAGGGGCCAGAGGGGCAGACGACAGAGTCCAATGATGGGAGAAAAAAAAAAAACAAAACTAAGAAGCGGCGGCGTGCGTTGCTGGCACGTTCAGGTTTGCTACTGAGGCTGAAATATCGCAGGTCGCAGCAGCCTCTGAAAACAGTCTGAAATCTGCGCCGGAACCAAGGGGGTCAAAAATTTGTCACAGCCGTGCTCACCGCCATCGACCGTAAACCGTTGACCGGAGGGTCGTCAGCAGTAGCTAAATAGTGGCATAACCTACAGCTGTAAACCTGCACTTCAGGAGGTAGGGGTCAGTGGCGGCGATCACAAGCGGTACAAGACACTTGGTGTCGGTCTAATTTGAGGAGATGTGCGGAGATTGTAGGCCACTGCAATGACCCTCAATATCGCCACCACAGAAACAGATTTGAGCGCGCCAACACACACCCCCTCCTGGTACAGGGTGTTCTGTAGTGATATTAGTACCATACATCAGACACTTCGCAACACCGACCTTTTTTGAGCGCCTGCCGTTTTGGCTCTATGGATTTCAATTTAGAAGGGTGTGAGTTTTATCTCGATTTCAAAATAGGCATGTGGAGGTGGGCACGTGAAGTGTATGTTTTGAGCAGCCCCTCGCAAGAATCAACGATTTCTGTTGTCGCGATGCCTTCCGACTGGTCTTGTGAGTCTCTTGTGCATTTTTCTGATGCCCTTACTCGAGTGCTCTTCGACTACTGCACCGGTGGAGAAACGTGCTGCACCCGCTCTGCTTTGATCTGACTTGGTTAGATTGGGGTATTCCGGTTCCATGTCATTATATCTTAGTCCCCTTTGTCATGCTATTTTGTGTGTTGTGACGTTTGCCGAGGCTGGGTGGGTGTAACATAAACTCGTAGTCGCTATTCGGGCTGGCCCTCATTTCACTCGAGCGATTGACCATGGGCCAATCTGCTAGTCCGAATGATTTATACCAGCTTTTAATCAAGCGTGTTTACACGTGCAAAATATGCGCCCCTGTCGCATAGCGCGGCAAAGTATCTGCCAGCGCAATGTTCGAAATCCTGTTGCCGCTATGTAAGACTGCTTGTATACAGATCTTTGTTTTTCTTTCTTTGTTCGTTGGCGTTCGCTGGATTCTTCGCGTCACAACACGTCAACTGTGTGAGCGGTTGTTTGGCGCGGAAAACGTCTCAACTGTCAGCCAGCTGTGGGGCTGTCTTGCTGCCCGCCTTTACTTTCATCTTGCATCACCCTTTCATGACGCGTTGCCCTCATGAGCTCACTCCGCCCGAGGGACCCTTACACATCATGATCGTTTGGACTGATATTCCGATGTTTCGTTAACACAGGCCCTGAGCCGCACGAGGGTAGGCCGTTTGCTGGCGGTCGAGTCAGAGACAGTCGCAGTTCCTGCGAGCGTCACGGCCGAGGCGAATGAACCTGTGAGCGTCAAGTCCCCGTTCCTGCAGACGCTTGTTGAACGAGGGTTCTATCACCAGTGCACAAACGTCGAAGGACTTGACGAGAAGTTGCGGGCCGGCGAGGTCGTTAAGGCCTACCTTGGTTTCGACGCAACGGCGGACAGGTGCCACAGAATGTATCATTGTAACTGTGAAAGAAAAGAATTGGATGGAGAATTCGGATACAAGAGAGGGCAGTAGCTTGCGATGGCCAAGAGTCTGTAAAAGATAATTCGTGGTACGACGGCGGGACTCCTGAGATGCTACGTTCAATCTAGCTTCGACAAAAAATCTCGAGAACTCACAGCTGCTACTACCATGCCCTGCGCAACGGGTGACTACTGCCCCAATCACACACTAGCCCCACCAGACTTCATGAGGCGCGATGCACGGCATTCAAACAGTAACTCGACGACCTGCGTGGTGTGGTTCCATCGACCCGCAAGGCCCAGCCCTGCAACCTCCACCGCACCTGGGGGTAGCAAAATATTTCGTATGTATACGTACTCGACGGCAATGTGAGAACTCCTGGTTGTCCAACGGTCCTACCGCTGTCATAAGGCCCAGCTAGGTTACATTCGGGATAACTGGTCGAGGTACGCGAAGCGGACTTCCGTGAAACACGTATACAAACATGGTTGGTGGAGAGAGGGCGCTTACTTTCTTTACTTGTGCGTCCCGATGAAACTAAGACCGAAAATACCTCCGCCTGTGAGGTTCGAGGATGGATTGGTCGAGGTAGGGTTGGCTCTCGGGACATGGAGCTTTATAATTGCTGTTAGGGCAAGGGAGTTGTTTATGCCGTTTGTCCTGTGAGCTTGTGGTCTTCGGCCCTAGAGTTCACACCCCATTACATGTCCGCTGAACACTGGATAGTTGGAACGCCCGGGAGAAAAATCTCATAAGTTGTTACATCTGAACTTTCCACCTGTATTATAGTGGGCAGAATATTACTCCAAGTGTGTCACGCACGAAGTGACGTGTTCGCTAAGTGTGGTCCACCTTTTTTGCACAAGCGCGGAATGATCGAAGTCCCTCGCGGTAGTTGAAGTATAATTGTGCGTACCGAATGTGACACATTTGATTAGCCGGGATCTCCATCAACCCATGCCATATCTAGTTTGGCACAGTATCCTTGTAAAACGTAGCCTGAGCCGGCGAAAACCGGGCATATCGCTTTGTCCCGGAATTGCAGAGATGTGAGGTCAATGGTCTGACGACCACGGCACCCCCCCCCCCGTCGGCATTGACGATCGGCATTGACGATCATTGAGTGCTTCGTCCAATTCACGACTTCCATTGTTTGTTCGGTAATTAGAAAGATCTAACAGCACGCCCTCGGATGCAACATGGCTACAATTGAGCGCAATATTGAAGTGCGATTCCTGATCCTCTGCTCCAGTTGGCGGAAGCATTTAAACAGCCCTTTGTGATTTGGTTGCGTTTTTGAGGAAATATTTGCACTGTTCACGATGATCCTCTCTCATTCGGTACAGAGAACATCAGATTTGATGCGAGTTCGTTTGGTTGGGGCGTTACCCTCTCTTGTTCGAAACCTCTCGTATATATAAAGGTTGTGAGAGTCCAAGCTGCACTTGCGCGCGTTGCTTCTCCAGGTTCAGATGTTTCTTATGCGATACGCCTTCCCTTCCAAACCACCGCACGCCTTCTCTTGTGGAAGCCTTCATGTTGGGAGTCTGTTACAGATTATGATCTTGCGACACCTTCAGAAGGCAGGCCACCAGCCAATAGTACTTGTAGGGGGGGGTACAACCAAAATCGGAGATCCGTCGGGAAAGGACGAAGCTCGACAGCTCCTCGATGATGCAGCAATCCAGGTAGGAAGGACTCCGTGCACTGCGGGCCACATGCTGGTCCCGAGTACTCCTGATATTTCTACAACAAGAGGCAGATAGGCTTTCATCCAAACTCACCCGCAATGAGAAGATCGTGTTGCTCCCGGTAGTACTTGCTTTGCTGTTGCCTTCGTGGTGTGCACACGCGCAAAAGGCACAGCACGTTGAACGGCTATTTTTTTGCGTGTGGCTCGGGCACGTGATTGTTCTTGGAAACGCGGGTGCGTACAAGATGTGTTCTGAGTTTTGGGATCGACGCAGTCAAAGTAACACGAGAGTCCTATAAAGGAGGAAAACAGACGCAGAAGATCATTCAGATGTGACTCTAGTAACTATAACCGCGACCAGAGCGTCCACTTAAACTGCTGTAGTGCCCACGAGGCAATCTGGTGTCGTGGTGCTTGTTGTGCGGAGAGACAACGAGTGCGTATGCAGTGCTTCGAACAACCACATCGTTTTTTGTTCTGCGGTCTTGTCACCGAAAGCCACTGCTGTTGGAAGTACCGCCCAATCACTGTTTGACCTGTTCCTATGTGACGACGACTGGCCCCTTGATTGCAGCGGAATATCGACGGACTCGCCAGCGTTTTTTCCAAGTTCCTGACGTTCGGGGACGGCCCTACGGACGCCAAGCTCGTCAATAACAACGAGTGGTTGAACCAGTTATCGTACCTCGACTTTCTGCGAGAGTACGGCCCGCATTTCACGATCAACCGCATGATGACGTACGATAGTGTTCGCCTACGGTTGGAACGTGAGCAGCCGCTGACCTTCTTGGAGTTCAACTATATGTTGCTGCAGGCGTACGACTTCACCGAACTCTACCGTCGCTACGGGTGAGGTGTATTCTCGCGAAACTTTAAAGTAGGTGCAGGTAGCACAGCAGAGGGCGTGAACTATCCCTGTCGAAACTGGAACAGAGAACAGGGAACTCTCGATTCCCTGTTCCCTTTTCCATAGCGTTGTGTCCTAACTACCACATGCAGCAGCATTCAGGCATAGAACACGGAACATTTTATCGCGCGCGTGCGGCCCGCAGGCACTCGGAGGCAAAAAGTACAATCATTGGAGGCAGGAAGACGAGTGGTGGGGTACGGAAAGAGGAGTGGTGTAAGTTTGATTTTGAAGGAAGCTGTTGACGAGCACACATCATTCACATGTGCTAGGTATCGGTTAGCGCAGGTGGTGCTCCTCGTACAATCCGCACCCTCAAGAGTGCTCTCGAAGGCTTTCTTCTTGAGGTGCGGTCATCGGCAGCTTGCCTTCCTGTGTAGCACTCTATCTTGCTCAATACACAGGGTACACGAGGATCCGCTGCCGTTTTTTTTGCATGCGAGACACGTGATGATGGTAGCAACGCCCACATCGGTTGAACCGGTAGCGTACAGCACCTGTGCCACCGAAGAGTTCGTGTTCCACGTTTCACATGGTCTGTTGGCAACTTTAATGAACAAGTTTGATGCGGCCTGTTGACCCAATAGGAGGGGAGCTGGGAGGCCACAATTGTTTTGCAGGAACGATATTTAGTGTGGGTGGCCAATCTGACAAAAATTCCGATATCCCTGTTCCCTGTTCCCTGTTGTGGGAAGGGGGGTATGGTCTCGCACCTCTGCAGCCATCAACAACACTTTGACCCTGCGCCGGTTGTTTCAGGTGCGTTTTGCAGATGGGCGGCTCGGACCAGTGGGGCAATATGGTGAACGGCGTGGATTTGGGGCGGCGAGTGGAAAAGGCAGAATTGTTTGCTCTGACTGCTCCGCTTATCACCACATCTGAGGGCAAGAAGATGGGGAAGTCAGCTGCTGGCGCCGTATGGTTGAACGCAGACAAACTTCCAGAGTACGACTACTGGCAGGTATACACACGATCTGCAGGCACACCCTTGTGAGAGTCAAGCTGATTGCAGACGCCAGCAAAGCCGAGCATTACGTCCATTTTCCGACACGAGACGATGCTGTATTTGTTGTCATCCAAACGCCGTCCCGACTAACTCAATCCGTCTGCCACGTGTGACAGTTCTGGCGTAACACGGATGACGCTGATGTCATTCGTTTTTTGAAGCTGTTTACCGAGCTGTCCATGGATGAAGTACACAAACTGGAGCAGCTCACGGGGGCAGGGATCAACAAGGCCAAGGTATGGAGCCAACCTATCACGGAGCACATCAACGTAACAACACCTTTTATTGTGCCCAGTGTGCAGTCGCCCATGCGCTATTCTTTGCCCGCAATAGGCCACCTTGGACGTTTGGCACCATACAAAGGCTTGGGCCATATTGACCGCAACACGGCTAGCTTACATCTCGATGGAGCGGGTGTATCTGACGAACAAACGCGGACTGAGTGTCTTGTCTGTGTGGTCAATGTATGTGCTGTTTTCACAAACCCCTTGCGAACAGATTGTACTCGCAGATGAAACAACCAAGTTGCTTCACGGGGAAGCGTGCTTGAAGGAGATCCACCAGACTGTCAAGCAAGTGTTCGCTGGAGGGGTTGGGGGATCCAATGCAGCTCTTCCAAGGTAAATCGATACCAGCACACTCGTCCCACGCGATCCGACGGGCGGATAGCTGTAAAGCCTCAGATCCATGTTATGAACTTTATGCAACCTTTGCGGCCGCTGATGTCGCCATCAGAACCAAATCGATCTCAAGATCTTGTCTTTGTTCCCATCACAGAACTTCCAACTTCTGCTCAGTATCCGTACTGGTCCAGCTGACGCGGACACCTTCCGTGGACACAGACTAACTACATGTATTTTGAAATATCAAAGAGAACTACATAGATCACGAGACGGTATCTTAAGTTCTTTGGCTGCCGCTCCTTCTCGTTATCCGCATCAAGAGACTCTTTGTCTTGGTCTCAGGCACTGTCAGGCCACAGGCTCCAAACTTTTCCACGATATTTAGCGGCCATCGTCCTTGCCAACCCTTCGGATGAGCCCGATACAACGCTGGCGTCGTCTACACACAAAATTCCCTTTGCTGCCCTTCGCCCTTGTTTCAGCAGTGTCTCAGTCCCCGCCTTCTCACCCTGTTGCCCTCCTCCTCGAGGTTCCTTGAGAGTGGCGTCATCCTATAGCTAAATCTCACAAGAGTCATCCCGATCGCTACCTCGAAGAAAACGTTGAATAGTACCAAGTCCCTGCGTGACCTGGAACCAGCCAGAGCTCCCAGTCGTGCGTGCGTACCCGGGCCGGCATGCCGTTGTGGAATTGACGGATTACTCAAATCTATCTCGTCCAGCACCCCATTTCGGGCCAGTTCCTTCCACGACTAAGCACATGTACAGTTTTTTTTTGCCTCCGCCCCCACTCCTGGAGCCGACGTATGCTGCTGCGACGACCAACATGACCTTGGATCGACCAGGTCAGAAGCCTCACTGTTCGTCGGTTAGGATGTCGTGAGCTTCCCAGTTGTCGCTTCGGCGGTTGGTCACTATTTTTCTTCAAGAGCCCTGCCAGTATGCGAGACAAGTAAACATTTGCAGTTCGATCGATCTGACTACTCCTACAACACTTTGGCGAATGATTTATTTCCAGTATTGTGAGACCTCCCCTCTGTTCCACACATCGACGAGGGCGGCATAGGAGTGCTCTAGGAAGATGGGTTCGTCGGGATTGTCGATTGTGCTTAGTTCCGCTGGGAAGGATTCATGGCCAGATATCCTCCAGTTGTGCACCCCGGGGCTTCCCTCCTAGTCTCCGCCAGTGTTGGTACCGACCTCAGACATACCAAAAATCCGGTGGATGGTGCCACCGGTTGTTGTTTCACCTGCTCGGTGACAGAGGGGCTACCGAACTGCAGTCCCCCGGATTTCCTCCTGCCACGGCCTACCGATGACTGGAGGTGTTTATTCAGGCCTAACATGTCGCATTCCTTGCCACATACCTCCCGAGATAGGCATGGATACCGTCACAGACTGCTATACGCGCTGGCTTGACCGCAGCATGAATGTTTCATGTTGCTGGGTCGTTTTTGATCTTTTTGCGTGCCTCCCGTCGCGCGGCAAGGGTTGCCTCGACTCCTACTCTTGGCTCCGGGGTCTCACATCATCCAGCAGCACACGTAGTATCCGTGTCGCCGCCGGACGTACTGTTTGCCCTGCTAGAAGGATAGCTTGGGTAAACCCTCTCGCGGGTTCGGGTGCTGCGTTAGGTGGCTAATCTGTTCGCTCGCCAGGATTGTGTTGGAAACAGTTGACAACGCGCCATCGCGACACCCTGCAACCCCTATCGTCTAAATTGCTGCTGTTTCTGCTTGGCCCGGCGAGGTTGTGGGCGAGTCGGACCGAGGTCGACAGTGGCTGCTGGGGTGTGCCTGGTAGTCTAAAACATTTGAACTCGCTCGCTCGGTACCCCGTGGCGCGGCCAATCGTGTTTGGAACTCCCCCTTTGCGCGTGCTTAAGAAGTTGGTCGTGACGGGTTTTATTGTCTGCTGCGAAAGTCAGCAATCTCTCGCTGTTTGCGTTCAGCTAATCACGCCCACTGGTGCCAGGGATCCCGTCCTCTTGTTGATGTCTCCCTCTACGGCATACTGCTCCCAGCTCGGGTACGCGTCCATCACCACATTTCCCCAACTTTCAGCTTGGGGTTTCAGTCAGCGCCATCCCGAAACAAACAATTAAGAAATCTTGTTCGAAATTTCCATGCTTTGATTAAATGAATCTGTATGACCCACACTGCGGTGTGTCCTACACTGCTATATGTCCTACACTGCTGTGTGCCAGCAAGTATGCCCCGGTCTAGGGGGGAGCACGCAGCGCCTGGCACATGGCATGCACACAAACTTTCCACCAACACCGGTCACACACACAAACACGACCACGGCGTTCATATATCTCTCTGCGGTGGGTTGCGATCACTGTGCCCGATTCGCATGACTCTGTGGTGCATCTCCCACATCAGATCACAACGAGCGATCATTGGTGGGTTAGACTACACACGGACGGCGATGATTGTCCTTTTGCTGACGGAGATTGGTCGCAATCACTGGCAGTGGGTGTGTCGGTGTTCGCACGTACGGCACACTCGCCCATCTCTACGCCTCCTCACCCAAGACTCGCTACGCCCAACAAGCTAACCACCACACCAGTGTCCTGATGATCTTACGTAAAACCGGCCACGCATTGTGCCATATCGCTCTTGGCTCGCTCATACCTGTTCCTCTGTTTCGATCATATATGCCCGTTGGTATATGCATATGCACCACATTTTTTGTTTGTTCTAGGCTGACGTCCGCATGTCCGCATCGCAAGAAAAGTGAAAAAGACAACCCACACTACGTGTTTTTTCGCCCACATGCAGATCTCGTTCGCATCCGACACTCGCACCTAGGACTTTCCCATCTCTACACCTTCACGCCCAAGACTCGCTGCGCCCAGAGAGCTAACTACCACACCAGTTTCGTGATGATCTTACGTAAAACCGGCCACCCATTGTGCCATGTCGCTCTTGGCTCATGCCTTGTCTGTCTCGATAAAAATAACGGAGCCCATTGGTTGCATCCATTTTTCTGGATGTTTTGGGGTTTGTTTACCGCACCCGCACCGCATGCCTCACGTATGTACATCCGTACAATGTACAAGGTCTCCCTTCGGGACGTGGGTGTCAAGCTTCCCGCGGGTGACGCATTACCGCATGCATGCGCATTGCCAGAGAAGGGTTGTGTGTCTTACATTGGTGGGCACATTTATTACGCTCGTATTCCTTACAAACAACATCGCGCACGTACCATACATTGAAGCCAGCTCGAGCAAACAGCCAGTTGCCAGCGAAAATTCGATCAAATGAGCTTCGGCGAGATGTTTCTCTTGCGATGGCAGATTTCCAACGAGAACCGAATATATTCGAATCCGAAACAATACCATGAACACAACATGTTCAACACCGTGGGTGTAAATGCGCCCAGACGTGTTTACAGCAGCAGCTTTTTTCGCTGCGCCCGCTGCGAAGTGTAGAAGAGTTAAATTAAAGTACTGATGGCCAGATTGCGATGACACGAGGAGCCAGCGATATGGATCAGCGTAATGAACGTGGAGATGCATATCAAGAGGCAAAATTTTGAAATATATGCCAGGTACACATATTTCTCGATACATACATGACACATATACTCCCGGGCGGCAACTGTTTGTCAGCCCGATTTCCACAACCAGACCACCGATGGTGATGCAGTGCAAATTCGAAGATGCACCACGAACGAGTGTAGGGATTGATTGTGGGGGCATTCGATAAGTTGTATTCCATGTGATCAGGTTTTGCCGGCTAGAGAGATCTGGTCGAAATGTATGCATGCGGGCCATTTTTATTTTCTGTCGTTTAGTTGGGTTATTGTTCCAGGCTGTAGGATTATGGATCGTTCAGCATCAGTACACTGCTGTAGTACCTTTCTTTCCCCCCGTTCGTGGCGCCATCGTACCAAGACACAAACGGCACTTGAAATAAGAGCCAATTGGGGAAGCAGCCGTGGCACACGGTAATCTATACACACACGCTGATAGTGGGATCCACTGTACGAGGCTCTCGAACCTATCCAGAACGCCTAGATTGTTTCATCCTTTTGAACTTTTGGTTGCCAAGGTGTGTACGAAGTTTACCGCTCCGGTTTGGCCAGTCACGTCAAACCACATGGCCATCAGGCGCTCGTCAGCATACTTTGGTAGTATGGGTGGCGGTGCTGCACACCGACTCTTTCACGGCTAGCCCCACACCGGGTTGCCCGCCTATCTCGCTCCCACAACAGAAGGCCCTGAACCCTGCTGCTGTACAGTCCGTTCTTCCGGCCCTCCTTGCTTCCTGTAGCCGTAGAATGCCACATAGATGCCAAGCCTCGTTGGCCTCGCACATGACGTTGTACTCTCGCCCATACCCTCGGCGCCCTTTGCAGCCGCAGTCCGGACGTTGTAACCCGTATAGAGTGGCTACGCTGTGTTGCCCGGGCTGCCATGGGCTGCTTTCTAAGCAAGCTCACGTCTACCCCGGCCTTCTCTCCTTCTTCTCCCTTTGGCATCTGTTTTCTATTGTCGCGTTGTTTTTTCTCTGGCATTGTTTGTCAGCCCGGTGCTTGTCTCTTGTAAGTGTAGTTTATTTGCAACCCTTCTACGCTGTCCGATTCTACAGTACTCCTCTCTCGCTTGTGTTTTGCGTACCCACGCGGTGGTCTCCTGTGCTGATTGACCCCTATGTCGAAGCCGGGGCAATAGCGTGCAACCCCATGGTTTTGCCAAAGTCTATCTGACAGGAGATACTCCAATCTCGCGATTTCTCCTTTCTGCCCAAGTGAGGATCCTATTCAATTAGAGGCTGGGGGAAACACAGGAAAACGAAGAATCGGTACCACGACCTTTTTGTGCAGCAGCAGCAGCAGCAGC
Source organism: Ectocarpus sp. CCAP 1310/34 (assembly GCA_902602495.3). NCBI lineage: Eukaryota > Phaeophyceae > Ectocarpales > Ectocarpaceae > Ectocarpus > Ectocarpus sp. CCAP 1310/34. Next base: position 105,050 of record CACKRE030005220.1, read on the forward strand.
AGCAGCACCATCACCACTGGTCTGTAAGGATATCGCCTCCGCGCCTGCACCCTCTGAAATGACAGCAGTGCGTGTGTTGTGTGTACAACAACAGACCTGGGCGGAAGTTTTGTTATCACCGCGTATGGTGGAATCTTGTGCTTCGCTGCATTTCATTCCCCGCCGTATGGTTGCACCGTATGTGTGTGTTTCACTTGTCATACGAAATGCACGTAGAAGCTGTTTACAACAGTACGGCCGCTGTGAAATTGTTTACTGCAGTCACATGGATCGTAGAGTCGGTAGAGATTGGACAGTTGGCACGAATGGTCTAGTAAGCGAGCTGATGGTACAAGTAGTATATCTTGAATGGCCCCGAAATAATGCTCTTGAGAAAACCGAGGAAGATTGCCGACTGCAACTGCTGGCCTGTATCAGAGGTCAGGAGCGTGTGATGTGCTGCGATGTGAGCGACTGAGAGAAGCGCCGAGAGACCCGTGCATTGATCTCAGAACAAAACGTTGTGTGAAAGTGAAGTTCTTTATGTAGCCGTCCCTCTGTTTCCCCTTTTCCCGAATCCCGCATCCATCGCATGAATATATCCATACAGGGCAAAAATAGAGAGCGCCGAGGCCGAAGCTGGTATGGCCGTTGTCGATCTCTTCATTCGATTAGAGCTGGCCAAGACAAAGAGTGAAGTGCGGAGGCTGATCAAGGGTGGTGGTGCGAAGTTGAACGACCAAAAGATTGTGGATGAGGGCTTCGTTGTAGACCTGTCTACATTCGACGGGAAGGACGAATTGAAGCTCTCCAGCGGCAAGAAGAGGCACGGCATCATTTTCATGGAGTGAAAGCACCTCTACATTTTCTGCTGACCGCCGCTATCACGGAATCCGTTTTTCGCTTGCCTAGGGTATGGTGTGAGTGGAAGTGGAACACGTTAACTAGGTGGAAGCAGTCAAGTTACCCCCCCCCCGTTTTCTTTTTCACAAGAGGAAAATCAGCTATGTACGAAGTAGTGGTGTGTGCCGTCCCCATCAGGTTGATGCTATCCTATGGATGACCATGCGCGAGGCCAGTGTTGCCAACTTCACATGACCCTTTGCACGTGAGTGTGTGTGAGAGAGACATGTGTGCAAAAGTTGGGGCGCACCGGGGGAAGTTGATTATAAACGAGCAGGCGATGGCGCCGCGGAACAAACAGATGCTGAGGCTAGCTATACTCCATCGATTTCTGTGTTGAGGCAAACAGTGCTTGTTGTGTAGCCGACTTGAAGCAAGCGTCTCTATGACGAAACCGATTGCGCCAGGGTTGGACAACGCCCGAGGCAAACGAGCGTCTTGTTTTACCTGTTGGCTCTGTTCGTGGCGACGGCCACACCAACAGCATTTTTGTTGTGCACCCATGGTGCGCGCAAAGTACGTTCATTCTTGGGGGCGGAACGGGGGCTGAGGGGCTGAGGGGTCACTTTTTTTGGAGGTTGTCGCGGATGCTATGTATATGATGTTTTGTTCACACGATACGATGTCTTGCCATAAATATGTAGGTAGGCAAAGTCTGCTGTGAGAAACGCCAAACATGACGTATATACGTAGGTACGTAAACCCGTTGATACGCCGGGAAAACTACCAATAAAGAACGTCTCGAAAACCGGTAAGCAGCTAACATTTTTTACCTTTCCGTACATACGCATACAACAGAGACTCCTGTTTAGTGCAGTTATGTGCCCAGAAAATTCACCGGTACTTTACCGGACCGGCACTATTTAAGGTATTCAAAGTATCGAATGACTTCGAAATAATTCGTTGTTGTGTGCCCGCCGAAACACCGGCACTATACCGGGCACCGGCACTACTCACCCGGCATTAAACACAACAGGGTAAGACCCCCTCTCTGCCCTCCCCCCCCCCGACGTGCCCCCCCTCCGGTGTTTGCCATCGGGGTTGGGTTTTCGTCGCTTGGCAACGACGTTGTAAAACAAGCCGCCCCCCCCCGGTGTTTGCCATTGGGATTGGGTTTTCGTCGCTTGGCAACGACGTTATAAAACAAGCCGATTCACTTCGTGAACTCGGCAACCAGGGTACCGTTTTTTTTTTTACCTCCGTTTTTTTTTTGGCGGTAACCATACTGGGGGCGGAGGAGGAGAATCCCGCTCTACATGTGCTTCATCGATCTGCAGAAGGCATATGACTCGGTGGACCGGGAGCTACTGTGGAAGGTGCTGGCCCGGGCCGGGATCCCCGGGGAGATGATCGCCGTCATCCGCAAGTTCCACGTCGGAATGCGGGCCCGGGTCCGCACGGACGATGGGGAGCTATCGGACTGGTTCCCGGTCACGCAGGGATTACGACAAGGGTGCTCAATGTCCCCACTGCTGTTCAACGTCTTCTTCGCAGCGCCTCTCGAGATCATTGTCACACGGTTCAGCCAAGATGAGGTTATCGTGCGGGACCTAGTGTACT